>VXBP01005163.1:94906-114850 GCA_013400115.1 Rhinopomastus cyanomelas | reverse complement strand
AACTGCCTTAAGAACAGCGAGTGCTCCGCAACGCAAACACAGTGTAACCACGACACACACATGAGGATGCACGCGATAACTTTACGATCTTACCAGTATTGGAGAACCTGATGGCGATGCAAGTTCTTTTTCCAACATGTTCAAACACTTTTGCCTTGCAGTACTTGGTGATATCATGAGTAACTTCAAAATAGCCAAAGGCTCCTGACAAAACAACAGCCCAACAGTTTCAAACTATCAGACTCTCTAGAAAACAGCATGCAGACAATAAAATAGAGATGGCAAAGTCTTGCCCTCCACAGGAATCGGGCACCACGGAGGAGCCAACAAACCAAGCTGAGATTACAGCAAATACACTCACAATCTTAAGAGCTAGAACTACATTGTCTCTATTTTATAATGGCTTTCCAGTGCTTCAAAAATGTGGCTGTGAGTTCTTTTAAACCAGGCTTTGCCAGTTTTTGGATACAGAATTATTTATTATCTACTACAACACTAACCTACAGACAATGTAAGGCAAGTTACCTGTCACCATCTACATTCTCAAAGCTTTTAGCAGTCTAATTCCACACAGAATGTGTGCTTTGGACCATACCTGCCCCTTTGGCATGCACAACTCTCTCAGGAATCCTCTCTCTGTCTAAATGAGCGATGTCCTCAATGAAAACAACATCGCGAAGATAAGACCCTTCTGTCAGCTTCTCCCCAATGGGGATCCCAGCATTGGTTGTCAAGACATCTGGTTTCTGAAAGGGAAACATGGTCTGTATCACAACATCGGATGTTTCCTGCTTTGAGGAAAAATTAGTGTCACTGTGTTCTCAGCTCTTCATCTTGACATGCTGTCTCTAATGAGGAATGAAGGCTGCAAGCAGCCCATCTCAAAAGAAGCCCATTCAATGGTTCAATAGCACAAGTTTTTGGGGAATTCCGAGTCCATTTTCCCCAGCACTACCAGTACTCTTCGTTGCCATGAGCTGTCCTGATTAACAGCTTCAAGTTCCTCCCACATAAATCACAATCTTTTTCCTAATGAGAAAATACCTTTCTTTGTACTAATGACTCTGTCACACTCATTTTAAGACAGGCAAACCCTTGCACTGCAATGAAAAAACACATCCTACCAATGGCATCCTAGGCTTCTGCATTTTCCTCTTCACCCTCCTTGTGTTATCACTCGTCAGAGACATTTCCATCCTTTCCATCCCCTCCGCTCCCTCCTCACTCTACTGCAGCCCAGGACACACAACCCCTGGGTAGCACTTCAGCACCACTGATGAGTTCTGACTACTGCTCATCCAAGGAGAGCAACCCCAGAGGCTGGGCTCTGGTAGCTCTTTGGCATGAGACAGCTACGGAGCATAAAGCGACTTTTTAAAGGTGCCATAACTTCAACTCAGTAAAAGTCTCCAGCTAGACTGAATGCACTTGATCTGCTCTACTGCTCCCCAGTGCCATTTGCACTGGGCTCCACCCGTGTGAGGGCACAGCTGAAGGTGTGAACACATGAGCCCTGCCGCTGCCCAGGGCCCACCTGCTCGGGCTCAGATCAGTCCCCTTCCTACAGGCCAAGCCGTGGCCATGGCAGAGCTGCTGAGGCCCTTCGTGCCCCTCCTGTCCCCCTCTCGGCGCTGCCAGCCCCTCCCGCGGCAACGAGCCCACAGGCCGCCTCGTCCCGCGGGTGGATCCGCTGGGCCCTGCGCCCTCCAGCCCCTGTGAGGAGACAGGGAGACCCCAGACACGGGCTCTTCGTCCCTCCGCTCGTCCGGACCGGGTCGTGACAGAGCGCAGCCCCTCAGGTACCTTGTCACCACGCTGGCTCTGCCAGTTCTTCAGCTGGTTGGCGGCTTCGTCGCGTTCGTCGGCCATTCTGTAGGCAGAGGTGACCCCGGATCGTCGCCTCCCGCTCACAGCAGCGCCGGCAGTCAGCGGGACCCCCCGCATCCATCGCTAACAACTCGCCGCTGCGCCCGCCCCCCGCCACCTCCTCGGCCAATAGCAGCGTGGCCAGACCGCAGCGCGGGCTGTCAATGGGCGGGAGGGACGTCAATCAAACATGGTGCTTGATAGCGGGCGGGAGCGCCCCTCAGGCCCGCGGGGAAGGGCGGGAAGGCGTCGGTGGTGCCTCTGGGCGCCCGGCTTCGAGTCTGTCGTCTTATCGGCGTCTGTTCCCTGCGTGCTGGCGTGGGTTTTTTGTTATCTTGGAGGTGGTGTAAGGCTGTGAAGGTGCAACTACATGGATTATTTCCTGCTAATCCAGGAAATAGTAGTGTGTGGCCCGCTAAACCAACTGGACACTCATCAGTGTGTGGGGCTGGATGAGATCCACCCCACAGTGCTGAGGGAGCTGGCTGTGGGACTTGCTAGGCCTCCCTCCATCATTTATCAGCAGTCCTGCTTAACTTGGGGGGTCCCAGACAACTGGAAACTTCCCAGCGTGACACCCATCTACAAGAAGGGCAGAAAGGAGGATCCAGGAAACTCTGGGCCTGTTAGCCTGACCTTGGTACTGGGGAAGATTCTGGAACAGTTCATCTTGGAGGTGATCACACGGCAACTGCAGGACGACAGGAGGGTCAGGTGCAGCCAAGATGGATTCATGAAAGGCAAGTCTTGTTTAACCAACCTTCTATGATCAGGGGACTCGCCTAGTAGAGGAGGGAAAAGCAGTGGATGGTGTCCACCCAGACTTCAGTCAGGCATTGGACACTGTGTCCCACAGCGTTCTGCTGGACAAGCTGGCAGCTCATGGCTCAGATACAGGGACTCTTTACTGGGTTAAAAACTGGCTGGTTGGTAGAGCCCAGAGAGCTGTGTGAATAGGGTTAAATTCAATTGGGTCACAAGCCGTGTCCTCCTCAGGGCTCACTGCTGGGATTAGTCTTGTTTAACATCTTTATCACTGACCTGGATGAGGGGATCAAACGCACCCTCAGGAGGTTTGCAGATGACACGGATTGAAGCGTTGGTGTTGATCTGCTTGAGAGTAGGGAGGTGCTGCAGAGGGATTTGGATGGCTGGACTGATGGGCTGAGGCCAATGAGATGAGGTTTAACAAAGCCAAGGGCTGGGTCATGCACTTTGGCCATAACAACCCCCAGCAGCTACAGGCTGAGGAAGGAGAGGCTGAAGAGCTGCCTGGCAGAAAAGGACCTGGGGGTGTTGGGTGGCAGCCAGCTGAACAGGAGTCAGCAGAGTGCCCAGGTGGCCAAGAAGGTCAATGGCATCCTGGCCTGGATCAGGAATGGGGTAACCAGCAGGAGTGGGAATGTGACGGTGCCCCTGTACTCTGCACTTGTGAGATCCCACCTTGAGTACTGGGTACAGTTTTGTGCATCACAGTATGAGGAGGACATTGAGGGGCTGGAGTGGGGCCAGAGAAGGGCAACAAGACTGGAGAGAGGGCTGGAAAACCATTCCCTGTGAAGAGCGGATGAGGGAACTGGTGTTATTTAGTCAGAAGAGGAGGCTGAGAGGAGGCTTCTTGCTCTCTACAGCTACCTCAAAGGAGGTTGTAGCAAGGCTGCTGCTGGTTTCTTTTGCCAAAGTACTAATGATAGGATGAGGGGAAATGGCCTCAAGTTGTGTCAAAGGAGGTTTATATTGGAGCTTTGGAAGAAGTTCTTTGCTGAGAGAGTGGTTTGGCTGTGGAACAGGCTGCCTAGGGAGGTGGTGGAGTCCCCATCTGTGGAGGTGTTGGAAAAGCCAAGTAGCTGAAGCATTTGAGGCCATGGTCTAAGGGTTATGGAGCTGCTGGGCTGAGGGCTGGACTTGCTGATCCTGGTGATCCTTTTCAGGAATGGAAATGGACCGGTTTCTTTTTGGTGTTACCCAGTAATAGGACAAGGAGCAATGGATATGTGTTAGAACGTAGGAAGTTCCATCAACACATGTGGAGAAATGTCTTCACTGTGAGGGTGACAGAGTCCTGGAACCAGCTGTCCAGAGAGGTTGTGCAGTCTCCTGCTCTGCAGACTTTCAAAACCTACCTGGATTCAGCCCTGTGTGACCTGACCTAGGGTATGTTAGACTAGATGATCTCTAGAGGTCACTTCCAACCCCAAATATTCTGTGATTCTCTGATTTTATTGCATACAACAGCAAACCCAAATCTTATAGATGACTGTTACCTTGTCTGGAATCACACAGAGCCTTAGCACAAGGGCTGGTGAGGTGCTGGCATAACCCAGTCTAGCAACAGCTTCCTATTTGATGCAGGATCTCAGCCCACGAAGTTCTTAGCAGTCCTCCCAAGGGCAACAGCTCCATCACACTCAAAATTCTGCTTCCCCTTGGCTGTGCTTACTTAGGGCTTTGTTTTCCCAAGGAATCCCAAACTCTGTAGGATCCGGTGGCTTCCCCGGTATCATCATAATCCACTGACTCCCTCTTGAGGCTGGAAACAGCACAGCAACTTCCCTGCTCTGCCGTGTCGATCACGCATTTCACTGCGAAACAGGACACAGCTGAGGGGAAAGACGAACAGCAGCTCTCCCTCTGCTGCGTGAACACAAGCTCTTCTGGTTGGGGTGTACATGAGCAGTGACCAGGCATCGCACGTGGTCCTATAAGATGAGATGGCACTGTCACCGCAAGGTGTTTTGCCTCTCAGCATCATCACCAAGCGTGCAAGTGCAATGCCTCATCGTGGCTTAGAACGGCGACTGGATGATCCTGGAGTTCTCTTCCAACTTAATGATTATCTGATTCTAAAAGCCATGTAGATGTGAGGTGAGGGACAGCGGTTTGGGGGGATCTGGCAGTGCTGGGTTAATCTTAGGATCCTTTTCCAACCTAAATGATGCTGTGATGCCTGTGAGAGCTGTTCCCTGCCAGAAGGCACGTGGACCTGTGAGTCAGCACTGAGCCAGCAGAGCAGCAAAGGGCTAGCAGGAGACACCAGCAGAGGGCTGCACCGTGTTGAGCACCGTAGGGCTCAGCTGGAAGGTAGGAAAGAAAAGTTCGAACATGTTAGTAGAAAAACTACAAAAAATCAGCACTTCAAGCCAGGAAATAATTGCTAAAAGAATGCCAGAATGTTAGAAAAAAAGGAAAAAAACCCTACAAATCTCTGCACTTGCAGAGTTCTCTCTTTGCTAACAACTTCCTATCTTTTGGCTTTGTGATCACTGTTTGTCTCTGATTTCTCTGATAAACTCAAGAGATTTTTGCAGTGTTCACTAGGAAACCCTGCCTAGCTGCACATAAACCTACAGCAAATAAATTCTTCGGTCTACGATGTACTTCTTACTATTTAAATACCTCCATTTCAATAATATCACATAATTCAGTAAACAATCAAATGTTTGTCCAGCAGGGAGACCACTGACATGGAGCTAGTTTGTTATTGCCACCAAGGATGAAACATAAGCTATAAGCAGTGGGTAGACAATAACCAACTCCCTTTTACCACCTACGGTAGTGGGAGGGCAGAACCATGACACATCACCTGGCATGGAAGCCTCACAGCTCTATGTACAATGTCCTACGCATCCATCTCAGGTCACAGAATCACAGAACATTAGGGATTAGAAGGGGCCTTGAAACATCATCCAGTCCAATCCCCCTGCCACAGCAGGATCCTCTAGATCCAATCACAGAGGAACATGGCCAGGAGGATTTTAAACCTCTCCTGAGATGGAGACTCCACAACCCTCCTGGGCAGCCCCTTCCAGTGCTGTCACCCTCACTGGGAAGAAGTTCCTTCTCATATTGAAGTGGAACCTGCTCTGTTCCCACTCACACCCATTGCCCCTTGTCCTATCACTGGATGCCACTGAGCAGAGCCTGGCTCCATCCTCCTGACACCCGCCCTTTCCATATTTATAAAGACGAATGGGGTCATTAATATGAGAATAGTCTGTATGATTCAGTAAAAGTGGGGCTGGTGCCAGGATTATGAAGTACAGGATCCATCAGCATTCCATAGAATGGTGAATCAGAGATGTATCAGAGGTTGACAAAATAATTCAATTAAATGAGGAATGCTGGGTGGATGTCATGGAAGAAGTCATTAGGGCTGGATCACAACAAAAACCTCTTTGTTTTAGTGGTGTCCCCTGGTATTCTGGGGATAGACCTCCAGCACAAAGGAAAACAAAGAACTTTCAAGTACAGTGGAGCTTCTTGTGAGTCATAGGATCATTCAGATTGGAAAAGACCCTTGGGATCATTGAGTCCAACCATCAACCCTACTCTACAAGTTCCCGCAATTTTTTGGTGATGTCTAATCTAACCCTCCCCTGTTGGAGCTTGAAGCCCTTCCCTCTGATTCTGTTGCTAATGACCTGTGAGAAGAGCCCAGCACCAACATCTCTGCAGTGTCCTTCCAGATAGTTGTAGAGAGTGATGAGGTCTCCCCTCAGTCTCCTCTTCCTCAAACTAAACAGCTCCAACTCTCTCCATCTCTCCTCATAAGATTTATTCTCCAGGCCCTTCAGATAGATTGGTTGCAATCCCTATGACTGGAAAAAGGAGTAAAACCATCAACATGGATGAAAATGGTGAAAAGCCTCTGGAATCTGCCGTGCAGGTGGAAAACTGAGGTATCTCAGCCTTCTCTTGAAACCTCTTTTCAGATTTCAGAAAAATGGATGAACACCACCACCCAGCAGAAGGGGTATCAGCACACTGTGTAAACAAAGAAAGCAGCCCCCTACCATAGTAACAACAAAAAGGACTTCTTGGCTGAAGAATACAGTAACCAGAGGACTCTTGAAAAGCAGCTGTTTTCACTGATGGCGAGTTTAAAGTTTTGGTGGTGAAAATGGGACCTGTTTTTCATGGCTTGTCCCATGCTCCTTCTTGGAGCTGTGAAAAATCAAGCTCTTCTAGACTAGAAGTATTGAAGACAAAAGAAGTGACATGTTCAGTGCAAACTGTGTCTTTAGTGAGTGGAGAAAAGGCCCTGTGGAGAGTGGATGAGGGAACTGGGGTTATTTGGTCTAGAGAAGAGGAGGCTGAGAGGACACCTCATTGCTTTCTACAGCTACCTCAAAGGAGGTTGTAGCAAGGCTGGCACTGGTCTCTTCTCCCAAATTACTAATGATAGGACAAGGGGAAATGGCCTCAAGTTGTGTCAGGGGAGGTTTAGGTTGGATCTTTGGAAGAAGTTCTTTCCTGAGAGAGGGGTTGGGCGCTGGAACAGGCTGCCCAGAGAAGTGGTGGAATCCCCATCTCTGGAAGGGTTTAAAAACCAAGCAGCTAGAGCACTTGTGGCCATGGTCTAGGGGTTAGGGAGCTGTTGGGCTGAGGGCTGGGCTTGCTAATCCTGGAGATCCTTTCCAGCCATGATGATTCTGTGATTCTTGGCAATGTAAACAGCTTGTAAACCTCTCCCAAACGTCTTGTAAACGGCAAGGCAGGGTGCGGGGAACTATTAGTAGAAAGAGACACAACAATGTAATTAACCTGGTAACTTCATGTCAACCTCCAGGAGAAAAACAAAAACCAAACTGAACAAACTAATTATTTGTTACAACTTCCAGGGAGGTTTCACCACCTCTTTGTAGTTGAAACAGTCAGGTCTTCTAGCAACCTCTGTAAGGCAGCATCCCAACTGAAAAAGATCTCTCCATCCATACACAAAGCACAGAGTATTTTTAGGATGTCTAAAATGGATCCAAACATCTAACCAAATGCTGGCAATACTCCTCCAGCTAGGGATTTATTTGGAGTTTGGGGGGGGTTTTTTGCGTTAGATGCTTCTGTAACTTCAACTGATGTCTTTGCTATGAGCAAAAAGCCTTAGAAAGCTGAGCTAACACATACAAGTGAGACCTTTTGGTTTTAGGAAGAGCCTTACAGAACAAAATCTGAGCTGTTTATTTTCCATGGCCTTTTATTCTACTCCAGTGAAGCTCACGAGGGGTTGGACTAGATGATCTCCAGAGAGCAGTCTACCATTCTGTGATTCTATGAAACCAGAAGTGGCAACTGTGGAAGTATGAAACAAAACAAGGGCCACATCTGCAACCCATAACCTCTAACTAGCCAGTGTGAAAACCCGTTTTGATGAGAATGACTGGCACAACCCCTTGAACGCTGCCGTTACCCAGGACAGCTGGGACAAAAGGCATCAGCAAGCTGCTGGCCATATGGCAGGCACTGTGGTGAACCAATTATTCTGGGCTAAAAGAGCTATTTTCATAGAATCCTAGAATGTGTTGGGCTGGAAGGGACCTGTAAAGGAGCTTTTAGATGTATCTAACACTCTCCTGGTGGCTGCCTTCCACTCTGTTCATGGGTTCTTTGAATCTCATAGGCCCTCGAATTTTGTGTAGTCTTTCGTATCTTGAAAAGAAGATAAAGAAGCAGATGGTGCACAGATGTTTTGTGCCAGTATCCCATTCTTAGATGCCTCCTATTATGAGGTAAAACACATTAACCATGACAGTGAGCAAAAAAGGCTCCGATAGTCACACTAAAATCAAAGCAGGTTTTCAAAGGTACTGACAACCAGTCGTTAGCGTGCTGCTGCCTCAGGATCTGTGGTTGCCTTGGCTCTCTTTGGGAGCATCTCGAGGGACAAAGTTCCAGGCTGCCATCCGTGGCTGTTAAACTAAAGAGCCAACTACAGAGACAGACAGTTCCTCCTCTGTAATAAGGAGCTTGAAAACTACATTTAGTTCACAATTAAGGAAAATGATCTTTAAAACTCTTGAGTTCAGTTCGGTATCTTTTAATGAGCTAAAGGCAGTGGCAGTGACTCATTGACAAGCTCTATTTTAAATATAATGTACACTCAAATTTTTAAATATCATTTATATTTTAAATAGATTTTCTATTTTCTAGTTAAAATATGTCTATATTGAAACTTTATCTTTTATATTTTAAACACTTCATATTTAAAATTATATTTAATATTTTAAATGCTTGATATTTTAAATAGAATTTGTCTTTTAAATGTATTTCATGTATTAAATGGATTTTCTTTTTTATATTTTAAATAATTTCTATTTTAAAAATTATGTCAATTGTATAGTTGAAAATAGTTGGAAAAGGGGCCTCAATCAGTCCTTGGGTTGGTGCCTGCAGTCCAAGCCCAAAACCTGGCTTCCAGGTAGAATTTATCAGGTAATGAAGCAACTTTGCTGAAAAGAAAGGATTTATTGAACCCACACTCAAGAAAAGAAAAGGGAGAAAACACCCAGATAAGTAAAATAAACAAAGAGGAACCGTGTCACGACGACATTTCACACACTGTGAGGAAAGCAGGCCACAGTTACGTTGCACTCTTTGGCTTCAGACAAGAGCTCCTGGGACAAAAGGGCAGACCCTGTAACAAAAAGGGGATAACAACCACTCCTCTGCCCCTGAGACTCAGAAGCTCCCTGTCGACCCCGCTGCTCGTGGAAAAGTCCCTTTTCCAACCATCCACAATCTCTTATCTTTTTTGCTTTCAGCAAAGTCTTAGAGGTCAGCGTGGCCAGCAGACATCAGTAAGATGAGCGTAGTCCTCAGCCTACAAACATTTCAAAACCCCAGTCTCTCTCTTTTTGCCAAAAGTTGAAGACTCCCAGGTCCCTTCTGCTTCTGGGGCACAAACGGTCCAGCCAAGCATGAAAGAAAGGCCGCAGATGCCCCTCTTGGGTCTTCTTGTCTCCCTCTTACTCAAGCACTTCGCAGTTTGTAGCTGTGACACAGCTTCTCAGTAGCCAGAAACAAAACCAGGAGGTTTGTTAGGGGAAGGTTAGGTTGTATGTTAGGAAGCCCTTCCTCATGTAAAGGGAGATCCCCAGTTTGTTGTTAGCTATCTCATGGTCCATCTCTTCTTCTCACCTTCTCACTGTACACCACATCTAACACCTTCATGTCTATCACCACAAGCCAGGACTCCACGTCTACCTCATTGCACGCTTGACACACACAGTTGTTTTGGGCGTGGGTTGGCACTTGGGATCAAGACCAGTTCCAATCTGCAATCGATATGTTCCATCTACTCCCTTACAATAGACATTGTTATTATGATAATTATTATTATTATTTCAAATCTCCAGAGTGGTTTCGTTCCATCGTAGCTGCAGCACACGCAGCAGGTGAATCTGTTTGTGACTGAGGAGATATCCAGTAATCTCAATCAGATTTTTATTACCTGAACCTCAAGCAGAGCCTTCGTGTTTTTGAGTCTGGCCTTATTCCTCGTGGCAGAGGTAGAAAACGCATCCAGACCTCATCATGAGGTACTTAACACTGACAGTTCTGGAAGGTGTAAGTTTGAATATCGTTAGCAGAAGGGGAAAAAAGGAGTAACTCTCCCAGTCCAGTGACAGTTGTTTTCACCAATAATCAGGTTAATTAAAAATGAATCACAGAGCATTAGGGATTGGAAGGGACCTTGAAAGATCATCCAGTCCAATCCCCCAACCAGAGCAGGATCACCTCAGGCCAACCCCAGTCAGCAATCACTATCAACCTTGGTGATGGCAACAAGTTGCACAGGCAGGTTTTAAACGTCCTCGGGGAAGAAGACTCTGCGACCTCCCTGGGCAGCCCCTTCCAGAGCTCTGTCACTCAGTCTTAGAACGAGACTCACTGTGGTCCCCGTGCTCTGTGCTGAGGTGAGATGCTTTGGCTCTGTAGTAAAGATACTCTGTGTGTAGCTACTCATCAGATTTTGTACAGAACATGGGATCATGGGTTATCGTGTCCAGCTCTGGGCCCCTCAGTTCCAGAAGGACACGGAACTACTGGAGAGAGTCCAGTGGAGAGCCACACAGATGCTGAAGGGAGTGGAGCATCTCCCTGATGGGGAAAGGCTGAGGGAGCTGGGTCTTTTCAGCTTGGAAAAAAGGAGAATGAGGTGTGACCCCATGAATGTTGATAACTATGTGAAGGGTGGGTGTCAGGAGGATGGAGCCAGGCTCTGCTCAGGGGCATCTAATGACAGGACAAGGGACACCGGGTGTCAGCTGGAACAGAAGAGGTTCTACATCAATCTGAGAAGGACCTTCTTCACCATGAGGGTGACAGAGCACTGGAAGGGGCTGCCCAGATGGTGTGGAATCTCCTTCTCTGAAGATGTTTAAGACCCACCTGGCCATGTTCCTGTGTGACTTGATGTAGGTGATCCTGCTGTGGCAGGGGGATGGGACTGGATGAACTTTCAGCATCCCTCCCAACCCCTGATGTTCTGTGGTTCTGTGATCGTTCAAGAATCTGATTAATCCTAAGCAAGAAGTAGGTTCCAAATGTGGCATGAAAGCTCTAAGGTGTCTGTGTAACTTAATTAACATCCGACACTAGTGACCTTCTGCTTGACTAATGATTCTAGATCACACGACCTTACACGCAGCACAGCCGCGTGTGCGCGTGCGTGCGAGCGAGACCCACCTTGCAGTTCGTGTTTAAAAACATCTTAAACACCGAAAGCAAACTCCGAATGCCAAGTATCGTGGCTTTTAATCTCTCTGAATTTTAATGAAGGGTGAAGTGTGGTTTGGATTATGCCTCGGAAAGACAGGCAGCCACACAGAACCAGTCTCCCCAGGTAAACAAAGATGATTAATTTTGAATTGTTTGAAGTTTGTTTACATAATGCAGATATAACAGGAGGTTTACGCCGGCAAATGAGATGCCCCAGGAATCAAATACCCAAATAGAAAGGGGGAAGAGGAAGCACATAAAGATACCCACAGCAAGGCACTTGTGGAATTTAAACTTTCTTCGTGATAATAAAGGTGAAACGAGAACAAATCCTGTAGGTATTTCACCCTTAGGATGGGTGTTGATCTTTCCTAACAAAAGCAGCTCCTACAGTGGGAGCAGTAAAGCTGAAGAGCAAATATTTTTGGAAATAAATCCTGTCACTGATGTTGTCACCCGCTCTGTCTTCAAGGTCCCTTCCAACCCCTGGTGATTTGTGATTCTGGACTTGATATAGGTGATCCTGCTGTGGACTAGATGATCTTTTGAGGTCCCTTCCAATCTGTAGTGTTCTGTGATTCTGGACTTGATGTAGGTGGTCCTGCTGTGATGGGGGGATTGGACTAGATCTTTCAAGGTCCTTTTCAATCCCTAATGTTCCGTGATTCTGGATTTGATCGAGGTGATCCTGCTGTGGCAGGGGGATTGGACTAGATGATCTTTCAAGGTCCCTTTCAATCCCTAATGTTCTGAGAAGATTATTATTATTATTCTGCATATTTTCTTAGCCAACATTTAATTCCTTTTGTTTTTTACAGGCAGACATACACGCGTGTGGACGTACACGTCTGTCTTCTCCTCCAGCATCACAGGACAATAGGAAGGGTCTATGGCAAAGGAAAGAGAAGCAGGGTTTTTTGCAAGTCACTCCTATTTTGAAACTGCTTTGTGATAAGCAAGTTTATCTACTGACATTTGTGGGCAGGAAGTGTTAAACTTTAAAAGAAAAGCAAACAAATCTTCACAACAATGCCCAAGTTTGTCAGTCAAGTGACATGCCCGTCGCCCGATGGAAAGGAGAACGTGTGTGTGCACCTGTGATGTTAGGAGTATCTTGCTCTTCTTTCTGATGTTGGTTGCCATGTTGAGGAAGAAGAAGAGATGATGACAGCTGCAGACACAGAAGAGTTGTCCTCAGGTAAAGCTGAAACAAAAAAAATACAAATACAAAAAACTTGCTGACTCGGCTCCTTTTACAAACCAGTACTCCTGGGCGATTTCTGCTGGTTCAGGTGGATCTCCTAGTGCTTTGATTGGCCCTAACCATTGCAATTAGGGAAAGGGAAAGGTGTGTATATATAAATATATATATATATAAGCTTTTTAATGTGTATCGTTGTTTTCTGATGTGAATAGGTGGTCTCACCCACCTGTCCGAGCCCAGAATCCCCCCCGGAATAGACACAGGCCTTCAGTTCTCATTCCAGCACCCAGTGTCACATTACCTAGTATTTGAAGGCAGACTGGAAAATTATCACCGCTGAACAACTTCAGCACCTTCACAAGGGTGCAGCACCCCCCAGATGAACAAAAACCCCAGGCAGCGCGCAGTGAACAGACTCGGGGAAGAGGACAGACTCGAACCCGGGTCTCCACAGGCGCCACCGCCCCCCTGCCGCCCTCTCCCGTTGGCCTGAGGGGCACTCCCGCCCGTTCCCCGTCACCACACTTGATTGACTTCCCTTCCGCCCATTGACAGCCAGCGCTGCGGGCTGGCCGCGCTGCTATTGGCCGAGGAGCTAGCGGAGGGCGGGCGAAGCGACGGGTTATTGGCGGTGGGTGCGGAGGCTCCCGCTAGCTGCCGGCGGTGCTGAGAGCGGGTGGCTGCAGGCCGGGGTCACCTACAGAATGGCCGACGGACGCGACGAAGCCTCGGACCAGCTGAAGCAGTGGCGGATCCAGCGCGGTGCGCAGGTACGGGCGAGACCTGAGGGGCTGCGCTCGGTAACGGTCCGTCTCGGCCCGGCGCCGCGGAGGGACGAAGAGCCCGTGTCTGGGGTCTCCCTGTCCCCTCACAGGGGCTGGAGGGCGCAGGGCCCAGCGGGTCGCCCCGCGGGACGAGGCGGCCTGTGGGCTCGTTGCCGCGGGAGGGGCTGGCAGCGCCGAGAGGGGATCAAGAGGGACAGGGAGGGCCGCAGCAGCTCTGCCGTGGCCACAGCTTGGCCTGTAGGAAGGGGCTGATCTGAGCCCGAGCAGGTGGGCCCTGGGCAGCGGCAGGGCTCATGTGTTCACACCTTCACTGTGCCCTCACACGGGTGGAGCCCAGTGCAAATGGAACTGGGGAGCAGTAGAGCAGATCAAGTGCGTTCAGCTCGATCTGGAGACTTTGTTTACTTGGTTCAAGTGAAGTCCTAGTAACGTGTAATCCACAGCGTGACTGGGGTATGTAGTACGGACTCCAAAATGTGGCTAAGTGCTGCCAGAGTTGGCTCCTTCCTTTGTCGGATCCCTGTGGCTGTTTCTGTTCTCTGCTTTCTGACAGACTTGGCCTTGAGTAGTTTTTCTGCTGGTTATACTGAGCAGGGACACAAGTAGCTATTTCCGTTCCCACTGTTTGCAGTTGCCAAACCATCTTGATTACCTATTTTCCCCCTCAGTTCTAAAAATTCCTCTATTTAAACGACCTCCCAGTGATGAGTTTGGGTTTCACCCTATTCTAGCGTGTTTAATGTTTTGTCATTGTACCTTGGTGTAGATGTCGGGGTGTTTTCTGTAGCAAAGTAGCGTCTGAAAATGGGCCAAAGCTAATTTAAAAATTGGGAGGCAACCCAAAGTCTGCATTGCGTAAGGAGTCATGAGACCTTCAGATAGAAAGTAGGGAGGACTTATTAGAATTTTTAAGTGACATTTGTAAGGTGCAAAGTATCAGTAATGCCTGGAAGTATGTACTTTGATGTGTGGTGTTTACAACAGCTGTGACTAAAATTCCCCCTTGGCTCAGTTTCCCTCCCTTCTGTCACAGCAGATTAGCTGTGACAGAAGGCACATGCAGATTCCAAAGTCCTTTATCTTTTAAGGTTTTAACTGCATGTAGAGCCCGACTGTATGAAAATACAGGCATCAAACAAAGTCGAGGACAGAAGTAGTATGAGAATTCTTCTTGAAACTACCATGGGGGGTTTTTTGTGCTCTGCCTTCACACTGATGGCACTTGTGTGCCCTACACAGCCTGAGACTAAGGTTCATATTAAAAACAAATGTTTATACTTGTAATTTGAATGCTAGAAAGAACCCTTCAGAGAAAGTCTGCCTGCACAAAAGAGCTTGTACAACCACAAGGCTGTTAAATGCTTTTATAGGTTTAGTTTCAAAAAGCTGGGGGTTTAGCTGCTACTTTTGGCAGTCTTAAGTCTTAATGACAAGGAAGAAGTGGGTTTTTGAAGAAGTGTTGGTTTGAGAAGGGCTGTGTTACCTCTACAAACCTTTGTTGCATGTGTAGTGTACAACTAATACTTGAGGTGTTTTTCTATCCTTGAGGTAACCACAGGAAAGATTGTATGAAAGTGAACAAAAAGGGCTCAAAAAGTCTCATTAAGACTAAGGATAGACTATTCCCCACTCTTCTATCTTTTATCAAGCTCTTGCCACGGTTTTGTAGAGGAGAAGGTCATAGGAGCAGGGGCATTACAATCCTAGAACTGTGTGGTTAAACCTACTAAACTGTTGGGAAGTTTATGAAGAACTCCAGGATAAACAGGGCTCTAATCCAGCATGACTTTGGTGTTTCCCAATGGGTTGCGTGAAACTAGGTCACTGCTTCAAGGTGACATAAGTATTGGTGGCACCTTTAAAAAGTCACTTTATGCTCCGTAGCTGTCTCATGCCAAAGAGCTACCAGAGCCCAGCCTCTGGGGTTGCTCTCCTTGGATGAGCAGTAGTCAGAACTCATCAGTGGTGCTGAAGTGCTACCCAGGGGTTGTGTGTCCTGGGCTGCAGTAGAGTGAGGAGGGAGCGGAGGGGATGGAAAGGATGGAAATGTCTCTGACGAGTGATAACACAAGGAGGGTGAAGAGGAAAATGCAGAAGCCTAGGATGCCATTGGTAGGATGTGTTTTTTCATTGCAGTGCAAGGGTTTGCCTGTCTTAAAATGAGTGTGACAGAGTCATTAGTACAAAGAAAGGTATTTTCTCATTAGGAAAAAGATTGTGATTTATGTGGGAGGAACTTGAAGCTGTTAATCAGCACAGCTCATGGCAACGAAGAGTACTGGTAGTGCTGGGGAAAATGGACTCGGAATTCCCCGAAAACTTGTGCTATTGAACCATTCAGCTTCTTTTGAGATGGGCTGCTTGCAGCCTTCATTCCTCATTAGAGACAGCATGTCAAGATGAAGAGCTGAGAACACAGTGACACTAACTTGTGCTAGTTCTAAGCAGATGCTCTTTGACTTGAGACTGCTTTAAATGAATCTGAAGTGGTGAGGTTCCGGCGAGCTGCTGAGCATTGCTTGCCTGTCTGCACCCAGGTAGCCACTGTAATTTTTGTAATAGCTGTGCAAATTTCAGCGTGGATTAGGATTGCAGTCACACTTAGCTGAGCTGGTGCTTAATCACCTTCTGCTAATTGAGTGGTGAGGGAAGAAAAACAATCCTACGTGTTTGGGGAACTGAAGGCAGTGAGTGTAGCGGGTGTTGCACATTAGGAAGAACACAGTGGAAGAGCAGTTACCTGGCTTTCATGTGGTTGTTCATGTAATTTAATTTTAAAGAAAGGTGTATCTGACCCTCCCTTCTGCCGCCTCCAGAACTGTAGATGGAGAATAGTTGTCCTTTTCCCTGTGTGGGTTCGCTTTTGTGTCGTCTGCTCCAGGAAAAAACCCAGATCTGCAGCCATCAGGTGTGTGGAGCTGCAGCACCTTTCTTGCAGTGGCTTCTGCAGCGCCCAGTGAAACATGACTGTTGCCTTAGAGGAGCATAAGACACTGTATGTGGCACAGACAGTGTTTGGTACAGGGATTTTTTGAAGAAGGCAGGAGTTCACTCAGTTTCAAGTTTTTCCTGAAGTTGTTTTGGAGCAGCTAGAGGATCATTCCTATTGAACAAAATGCTACAGGAAAGGTGGGGAAATGGGTGAGTATGGGATACATCAGGACTTTTCTTTCAAGGCAATGTTGATGTCACTTAGAAAAGGTCTAGGTTGCTGTCTTTTGGTTTTTTTCCTCAAAGCAGGAAACATCTGGTGTTGATACTGACTGTGTTTCCCTTTCAGAAACCAGATGTCTTGACCACCGGTGCTGGGAACCCTATTGGGGATAAGCTGAATATTCTGACTGTAGGGCCACGTGGGCCTCTTCTTGTTCAAGATGTCGTTTTCACTGATGAGATGGCTCATTTTGACAGAGAGAGGATTCCTGAGAGAGTTGTGCATGCCAAAGGGGCAGGTATGGTCCAAAGCACACATTCTGTGTGGAATTAGACTGCTAAAAGCTTTGAGAATGTAGATGGTGACAGGTAACTTGCCTTACATTGTCTGTAGGTTAGTGTTGTAGTAGATAATAAATAATTCTGTATCCAAAAACTGGCAAAGCCTGGTTTAAAAGAACTCACAGCCACATTTTTGAAGCACTGGAAAGCCATTATAAAATAGAGACAATGTAGTTCTAGCTCTTAAGATTGTGAGTGTATTTGCTGTAATCTCAGCTTGGTTTGTTGGCTCCTCCGTGGTGCCCGATTCCTGTGGAGGGCAAGACTTTGCCATCTCTATTTTATTGTCTGCATGCTGTTTTCTAGAGAGTCTTGCCTTTGTCATCCCATCTGCCTGTCTGCCCAAGCAGGATGATGATCTAATACTTAATGAGCGTACTTGGGGTTTTTTAATTTTAGTAGAAATAAGTTCTTTGTCGGCGCTGTGAACCATTAACAGTCTCGTAAGGAGGGGAGAGTCAGCACTGAGCAAACAGTAGCCTGTGTGCAGTAACTTTATGAAACTCAGCGCAGTGTTCAGTGCACAGGTAGAGACTGTTTGAACTGGCACATGTCCAGTTTCCTCTTGACTTGAGGTTGTACCTTGGGGCACAGCAGAATCGCAGATACGCTGTGAGCGGAGGGCAAGTGTCTGCATCTGATAGTTTGAAACTGTTGGGCTGTTGTTTTGTCAGGAGCCTTTGGCTATTTTGAAGTTACTCATGATATCACCAAGTACTGCAAGGCAAAAGTGTTTGAACACATTGGAAAAAGGACTCCCATCGCCATCAGGTTCTCCACTGTTGGTAAGTTCCTGAAGTTATCGCGTGCATCCTCATGTGTGTGTCATGGTTACACTGTGCGTGCGTTGCGGAGCACTCGCTGTTCTTAAGGCAGTTTAAAGCCCTTGGTGCCAGCAGTTCCTCTTCTCTGAATGTCACTGGAGTGCTCAGACCTTCAGCAGCCTGTGCACCTTTCTGTTGGAGCTCGCTGCAGGCACATTTCCATTCAGAAAGGGAGAGAAGGGATGGCCTGAGCTGGTTTTTGCCCTGACAGAAAGCTTGTGTTGTTTCTGGATGGATCAGAATGACACTGCAGACTGCAGTTCAACCCTTGGAAGTGAAATCCCTGTGATCTCCTGTGCTGCAGGAACACTTTTGGGACAGGTACTGCAAAATAAGTACTAGGGAAAGGAGAAAAGCAGTTTTCCTTAAGTAATCTCTTCTTTCTTAAAGAGCTGAATGTGTGAACTAGCAAAATGTGCCACAGTGCTGGTTAAACCGTGCAGTGTGATCAACATATTGTGAGAGAAAGGTGGTCTTTCAAGATCTACCTGTTACTGCTTGATATTGAAAAGAAAAGATCCTAACAAGGATTCTGAGAGAAGTGTTGGAGTGAAAAGAGTAGTTGAACAAGGCTCAGTGAGCTGGTGGATTTGGCCCACTGGCTTTGGCCTGGTGTTCTACAGGGAGCAGAGTTTGATCTGCCAAGTTGTTGCCTCGTCACCTTTGCTTTCCCTGCTGTGTTTGAACATGCTGGCTCCTCTCTGTTCTTCGGTTGTGATTCTTCTTGATGAAAGAGCAGTATTTTTTCATGAAGCTCAGCACTAGCAGTTCTGCAACACTTGTGGAACGCTTTTGCTTGGGCGTGAAACGACTCGTTGGACAGACGGGTTTGGGTGAAGCAGGAGCAAAACCAAGTATTGCTTGGCTTAGAAAAGAGTGGCATTGAGAACCCCCGCCCTTCTAGGGTCTGATGGCAGACTGTCCAGTCCCTGTGTTTCTGTAGTCATGTTTTGTGTTTCCTGCTGCAGTCCTTCTGTGTTTGTTTCTTCTAGCTGGTGAATCTGGGTCGGCTGACACAGTCCGTGACCCTCGAGGCTTTGCAGTGAAATTCTACACGGAAGATGGTAACTGGGATCTTGTAGGAAATAATACCCCCATCTTCTTCATCCGGGATGCGATGCTGGTGAGTGAGCTCAGAGGAGGAAAGGACCTGGTGAAAACACCCAGCAGTTTGTTCACATCTTGTTCTTGCTTTGCTCTGCAGCAGAAGTTGTCGTTTTGACCCTCTTGAACTCTGTTGTTAGGTCATCTGACCATTTTTCTCTTGAAAAAGTGTTGATTAAAGACAAATTAAGAATTAACACGTGATTACCTGTGTGGCTCCCTACTGCAGGTAGCACACAGGTTTAGATGTGTTTGCTGGGGCTTATGCCTCAGCAGAGGAGCCAACAGTTAAGTACATGATTGTGTCTCTAGCTTCACATCCAGTAGGTTTTCCTGATCTTCAAATTATCTCTCTTGCTCTGCAATAGAATTTTTTTATTCTGAAGCTGTCTGGAGGGAAGTGAACCCCCAGCCTTTTCCCTTGAGGCTACTTGCAGGTTGTTTTAATTCTCTTATTGTGAATCTTTTAGTAGAAGTTTAACAGCACCTTGTCAGCAGAGGGTCTTTCCTTCAGTGGAGAAGTTCTGCGCAGATATTTTAAATCTGTCTGTTCACTGAGGAGTCAAAGACTCTGAAATTCACGTGCACCAGTCTGAAAGGATTTAACTCCATGGATTGCAATGTGAGGGCATCTTTTAGCTTTGAGCTGCCCATTTATCCTAAGAGTAAGTGGTTGACTTCACCCTGTCTGTAGTGGTCTGTGAATGAGCTTGGTTGCAGGAGGGACCTGACAACAGAGGGTTTTTCCCCTTGATCTCAGAACTGTCTCATTTTCAGAGGGCTGTTCCTGTCACTGTTCAGTCTGTGGAGAGACAGTCTGGTTCTGTACCAGATGTTGCTCACTTCACCCTGTTTAATTTGGATCTGACACAGAACTGGTTTTGTTTTTTCTCTCTCCTCTGCTTTTGGACAAATTAGTTCCCATCCTTCATCCATTCCCAGAAGAGGAACCCTCAGACTCACTTGAAGGATCCGGACATGGTGTGGGACTTCTGGAGCCTTCGCCCTGAGTCGTTGCATCAGGTAAGCTTCCCTTTTGACTTTACTGTATGTGAGTAAGAAAAGAATGTTGCAGCAGTCTGTTTGTAACTGTCTTTTCCATAAAAAGTCCACATGGTCTTGTAGGCACAGTGAAGGTGAAAGACCTGAAACAGCTTTTAAGGCTTTT
>VXBP01005163.1:0-93980 GCA_013400115.1 Rhinopomastus cyanomelas | reverse complement strand
TGTGTTACATCTTCTAGGTCTGGCCGCATGGCGACTACCCTCTCATCCCTGTGGGAAAGCTCGTCTTGAACAGGAACCCAGTCAATTATTTTGCAGAGGTGGAACAGATGGCTTATGATCCCAGCAACATGCCTCCTGGCATTGAGCCTAGCCCTGATAAAATGCTGCAGGTAAAGCCCAGTCGTGTCAGATTTTACCTGGACCAGGAGCTTTACATTTGCAAAAGCATCTCTCCTCTGTCAGATTCACTTCTGCTACACAGACAGGGACAAAGACAACCAAAATGTGTGTGTTTGGTGGTTGGTTTCCAGTGATCAGCACTTGGTGTGCTCGTCCAAAATATAAGGAGACCATGACAGTCCTGAAGGAATAGCTGGTCTAGAGTTTAGAGGGCATCTGAGATGATGGGGAAATCTGTCAGTCTGGCCAGAAGAGCCGGCAGCAGCAATGGATGTTGTTGTGGTGCGTCTTAGACTTGTAACCTGGCGAAGATGGGCTTCAAGTGGTCTCTTGGAGCAGGTAGAAATTCCTGTGCTTGTTTCAGGGTCGTCTTTTCTCCTACCCTGACACACACAGACACCGTCTGGGACCAAACTATCTTCAGCTTCCTGTGAACTGCCCCTTCAGAGCTCGTGTGGCCAATTACCAGAGGGATGGACCAATGTGTGTTTCTGACAACCAAGGTAGTAACAGGAATGTCTTCAAATACAGTGACACTGCAGCATGTGCTGCAGGAGTCTGTTCACGTGGGGTTTTAGATGCTTGTCTGTTGGTTCCTGAGAAGCAGAGTGTTTGTTGTCTTTACAGACCTGTTCAGAGTGGGTCTGTTGCTCTTCAGGTAGAGAGGGAGTGTGGGATGTTTTGTTCCAGAGGTGGGGAGGTTGTTTAATAGAGTAAAACTCAAGCCAAACTGAAGAGGAGCCTGCAAAAGGCACAGGAAAGCCTTTTGAGAGAGAGTGTTGGCAGAGGACCACTGCATTCAGTAGTGTTTGGGGAGAGATGCTCGTGGAAGGGGCCTTGATGCACTTGCATCTTGAAGCTGTAGAGGCTGTGCTGGATGTGCTTAGCCCACGTGGTTCAGCTGCTTTGCTTTTGGACCTCCATGAGGTTGCGAAAGGCAGGAGAAGAGATGCCAAGAGCAGAGCTTGGCCTCCATTCAGCAGGTTGTCTTCTGTCGGCGTTTGCTCAACAGCGACTGTGCTGGACCCGAGAGCAAACAAGGATGTAGTTAAGCTGTGCCTCATGCCACGCAGCCTTATTTCTCTGGGCTATGAATTCTAGGCCTGGCTGGAGGAAGAGAGGGGGAGTCCTTGGTAAGATGAGAACCCAGAAGCAGCTGTTCTTGTCCAAGAGCAGATATTAACTTGAATTTTATGTAGTAGTCCAAGTTCATTTTGTATTTAAAATGACCCCCCTATGTAGTTAAGATCCATCCAGTGCGTAGTTGGGAGTCTGTGTTTGTGCTGCTTCAGGCTGAAGCTTTGAGTTACTTCCGTGACTTTGTCCACTAAAACTGCCCAAGTCCTTGTGAAGGTGCCTGGGCCTCCCCATTTCAGAAATAAATCAAGTCTTCCCCCAAAAAGCAGTTGGCAGTAGGTGCTGAGTGCTGGCTTGGAGATGCAGCTCTTCACCTGGAGCTGTGTGTTGACAGGTGACTCATCGTTAGGTTATTAAGGGTCTTCTAGGCAAAGGACAGCTTTCTGTCCTCTGCCTGGGTCGGAGAGCCCTGACATCCACTTGTTTTGCTTTGGGGGGTGTTTGTGCGGTGTTTTCCCCTCAGGTGGTGCCCCAAACTATTATCCAAACAGTTTTACTGGTCCAGAAGATCAGCCCATGTTAAAGGAGACCCGCATGACAGTTACGGGAGACGTGCAGCGCTTCAACAGCGCGGACGAAGACAACGTGACTCAGGTAGGGTGTGGGGAACAGCTTTGTGTTGCTGCTTGCATACGGTGAGTTTATGGGATGAGTGTAGAGACTGTAGGTAGGAGTGATAGAGGGAGGGCTCCCCAGGGCTAACCTGGACTCCCTCCAGGGATCTTCTCAGTAAAACCTTTGTTTTCTGACCCTCAGGTGCGTGATTTCTACACCAAAGTGCTGAACGAGGAGGAACGCGAGCGGCTGTGCCAGAACATCGCTGGTCATCTCAAAGATGCCCAAGTCTTCATTCAGAAGAGAGCTGTGAGTGGCCTGTTGGGTTTTTGCTCTTTGCTCTTTGTTCTGGTCTTCTTTTGCAATCCAGTAACTGTCAGCGTGGCAAGTGGCTTGTGGAGAGGAGGGTGAGGCCTTGTTGGGAGGGGAAGGAGGTTGGGGAATTCTTCTCAAAGATCAGGAATTCCTCTCTGAGAAGGCAACTCACAGTTCTTCCTGCCAGGGAGGTAGCAGCACAGAACACTTGGGTGCCTGTTCAACAGGTTCTGTGTCGCTCATGTCATTTGCAGTACAGTTTCTCTGACTGAAGTAGAGGCTGCTGTTGAACATCAGGGCTGTCACTGTTCAGCTGGTGTCTCAACTCTTACCCTGTCAGTGTAATGGTAGCTGAAGGGTGGGTGTCAGCAGCATGGGGCCAGGCCCTTCTCAGTGGTCCCCGGAGACAGGATGAGACACAAACTGGATCATGGGAAGTTCCATCTGACTGTGAAGAGAAACTTCTGGACTTTGAGGGAGGCAGAACCTTTCTTTTTCTTCTAGAAAAGTTTCCATCCTCCTTGTCTTCTGACAGATACTGCTTGTAGGCCACGGGTGTTAAGGCATTTGCAGCAGAGGAAAACATTCTTGTTGCCTTTTTTGCCTCCCTGTTAGGTGAAGAACTTCACTGATGTCCATCCTGACTATGGTGCCCGTATCCAGGCTCTGCTGGACAAACACAACGCTGAAAGCAGCAAAAAGGTCAGCAAAGGATTTCTGTAGCTGGGGTTTGCCTGGCTGGGGACGATCTTGGCTGCTTCTGTTAACAGAACGGCTCTGTTTCTCCCCTCTCACTTTCAGGATGTAATCAGGACGTACACGCAGTCCACGTCCCGCATGTCTGCCAAAGAACGATCCAACTTGTGAAGCCGGCTGCAGGGGTGCTGCCCGGCTGCAGGGGTGCTGCCCAGCTGCAGCTCTTTTGATTGTCCGTCCTTCCCAACTGCAGGAGAACCTGCAGAAGGTGGCAGTGAATGTAGCAACCTCCGCAGGGATACGCAGGAGTTCTGCAGGCTCCACTTCCTGAGCTTCAAGTGCCTGTGTCTGTGCTGTCAGGCAAACCAGCAGCCCTAGTGCCTCTCAACATGAGCACTTTGCTGCCTGTTAATGAGGTAACGGGGTTCTTAAGGAAATTCCTGCTTAAAAATTGCCTTCATGTCTAGAAACAATCATTAGATTAATCCAAATATTCCTCAGTGATAAACTGTCCTGCCCGAGTCACGGACTAGAACTTCAGTAAAGACACTGTGATGGTTGTCCCTGGGGATAAACATGTCCAACAGTTGATCTTTGTCCCTGCTTGCCAAAGGGAAGGATCAGCGGTCACAGGTAGTTGGCCCTGATCCTTGTCGCACACCAGTACCCTTGAACGCTTTGCTGCTGGTGGTGGTACCCCGGGAGCACTGGGATTGGAGAAATCCTGAATGATGACACCAAGCATTTCAGTCACAAGCTCTTCAAAGTATTATACAAGTTTAAATCATCCGGGTGGGTTTGGTTTGGTAGCCAGTTCGTGTCTAGGTCTGTCTGGAGTACTGGTGTTTTGTGCTGGAGTACTTCCCGATCTGGCACTTGGGTGGGGAATGGGCAGTCCAAGAAGTGATGGCAGGTAAAGATTAGATGTGGAGGCAGATAAAGATTAGATGTGGAGGCAGATAAAGATTAGATGTGGAGTGCTCCTCTGCTGAACTGGAGAAAGCTGCTTCTGCTCATTTACCTACTAACCTATTGTGAAGGATTGTCTGTGGTAGAGGTGTGGGGAAGTAACCTGAACTGTAACCTGCTCTGATCTGTTTCTCACCTGGCCAGGCAGGTGGGAGCTGAAAATGCTGCTTGAATGGGTAGGATAGTTCTTGCTGGAGTGTAGAATCATAACTAGTCTTGGGAAAGAAGAAGCAAGGCTTGATCCTTTAATGCTGGTTGTGTCTGTTGAATGGCTTCGATTGTCCTCCTCTCTCATGTCTGAAATAAAGCTGAATTTAAGAAGCAACAGGCTGTCTGGTTTCTGTGCAGGTGTTTTCAAATGGGTTCTTTTAACCTCAGCACAGAGGTCTGCTCAGCTCTGATGGGGGACGTGAGGTGTTAAGACCCTTCTTTCCAAGTTGCAAAGCCGTTAGAAAGGGCAGCGCTGCTCGCGGCTGTCCTGCAGCAGTCCCTGGGCAGGTGGCCTTTGCTGATGGTGGAATGAAGCCTCTGTTGGCTTGCTGCTAGTTTTGCTGGTTTGTTATCCCTGTCCAGGTGGCCTTTATCAGATCTTCCCATAAATTAGTGACACTGATAAATTTATTGGACCTTGCCCATGGATAATTATCACTAATAAATTGGACTGTAAGTTGTTCTCGTTATCACTAGTAAACTGTCTTCTGAGTTCCACTCACTGAGAAGCAGCAGAAGTGCCATCGCTGGAACCATCCAAGTCAGGTTAGACCTTGGGGCTCTGAGCAACCAGCTCTGCTTGAAGATGTTCCTGCTCGCTGCAGGGGGTCAAACTGTGAAAGGGTGATGGTGTGTGGGAGGTGGAGACCTCTGGGTGACCTGGATCCAAGCACCCAGCTCTCCCTTGTCCTTCACCTTGCTGTATTCAGTCCACTGCAGCTCCTCCACCCTTGATGACTGTGTCCAGCCTTCTGGGCTCCTCCTCACCTTTAGAAAACAGCCCAGTTAAACAAGGTTCTTCACACTTGGACAGAATAGATCAGAGGAAGTCTTGCACAGAGTGAGCTGCCTGTTGGATCAAACATCCCCTTTTGTTACTAGACCCAGGTAAGCAAACAACTCCCTTTCCTGGGAAGGTTTAGTGGAGGAAAAGCTCTGCATTTGAAATTCAAACTCTATTAATTTCCAGGGGAAATTCTCTGTCCTGGAGCTGCTATTTCATGTTGTGAGCACTGGGAAATAATAGAATCCATGATTCAGGATCCTGTCTGTGTTTCAGTGTAAGTTGGTAGAAATAATCAACACCCAGCTGAACAGGAGTCAGCAGGTGGCCTGGAAGGCCAGTGGCATCCTGGCCTGGATCAGCAGTAGTGTGGCCAGCAGGGCTGGGGATGTCATTCTCCCCCTGCACTGGGGGCACTGGGGAGGCTGCCCCTTGAGTACTGGGGGCAGAAAGACATGGAGGGGCTGGAGTGGGTCCAGAGGAGCAGCCAGGCTGGGGAAGGGACTGGAGGGAAAGGCTGGTCGGGAGAGGCTGAGGGAGCTGGGGGGGTGTTGTGCCTGGAGAAGAGGAGGCTCAGTGGGGACCTTCTCCCTCTCTCCAGCTCCCTGAAGGTTGCAGTCAGGTGTGGGTCGGGCTCTTCTCCCAGGCAACCAGCACCAGGAGGAGAGGGCAGGGCCTGAAGCTGCCAGGGGAGGGTCAGGTTGGATGTTAGGAAGCCCTTCCTCAGGGAAAGGGGGATCAGAGCCTGGGCTGGGCTGCCCAGGGCAGTGGGGGAGTCCCCATCCCTGGAGGTGTTGAGGGACAGCCTGGCTGTGGCCCTGAGTGCCCTGGGCTGGCTGATTGTGGTGAGTTAGGTCCTGGGCTGGATGAGCTCAGAGGTGTTTTCCAGCCTCAGTAATTCTGATTCTTCTCCCAGTGAGCAGAGACATCCTCGTGGTGACATGAATTTCACATCCACCCTGTTTTCATGTCTCATAACTTCACCCAAGTCTCTTGTGCTTTTCCCTATAATGGGTCTGCCAGGATTTCCTCCTGCTGGCCCCCTCAGTGGCACCTTCTGTGTAAAGTCTCACCAAGCTGTTAAATATCCTCCTGATGTAATCTGGGCACCTTTTTGTCCCAGCCTCTACTCCCTACCCCACGGATAAGATTGGTTGGAGATACAGGGAGAGGAATTGGCAGCTCCTGCTGTTTGCCCTGGCACCGATCCATATTGCCAAGGCTTTCTCCCACGTTTGTCCTTCGTGTTGCTCAACCTCCTCGTGCACCTGTGCAGGCTGGTGGGTCCTGAGCAATCAAACCAGCAGCAGCTCTTCTTTCTTTTCCTTTATTTTAACTGCAGTTTTGATTTGGAGAGACCCTGACTGCCAACGGCACTGGAAGCCACTGAGCTCCTTCTCTGGAGGCGTTTCAGACCCGCCTGGAGATGTTCCTGTGCGACTGGATCCAGGGGATCCTGCTGTGGCAGGGGGATTGGGACTGGATGGTCTGTCAGGGTCCCCTCCAGTCCCTGATGCTCCGTGATCAGGGGAGCTTGGCAGCTGCACTTTGTGCTGTCACCCCTGAACGTGACTGCGTGTTTTCCGAGGCAGAGAACAGTTTCATAACCAACCTTCCCCAGTCCTGGCTGTGACTGTACTGGGTTAAAGGGTTTCCAGCAGAACTTGGTGCTGAGCTCAGCAGATACGATGCAGGCAGACGCTGCCCAAACAAAGCAAAGTCCACTGGGTATCTGCGCTGAACCTTTCCTCACATACCTGGGGTTTAATGGTGTTCTACCACGTGAGATCTCTAGTTCACAGTCACAGAGTCATGAAGGTTGGAAGAGACCTCCAAGACTGGTCCAGTTCTTGATCTGTCTGGCTGCCTTCGAGCGAAGCCAGAGCCAGCACTTCACAGGAGCCCAGGTTGCTTTACACCCCCTGGCAGGACTGGACCTGGTGCTCTTCACCTGCAGACCCAAACACCCACTGCTGAGCACCCCCGGCATTCTGGAGGCAACAACAGATGCAGGAGGCTGTTCTCAACAACCAGCCAAGGTCAGGCCAAGTGACTCACGGGTCCTTGGATGCTTTGTGCTGACTTGGTTCCAGCAGGAGCAGCTGCTTCACAGGAACTGCCTCCTCTGCCCTCAGCAGAGAGTCACAGGGAGCAGAGCTCACTGCCCCACGGCTCTCCTCAAGCTCCGGCTGCTCAGCACCAAGAGCAACCTGCTGGCCCTCAGCAGCAGCAAAGTGTCCTCAGATGAACCAGCCCCATCCAGTGCATCCCACCCACCCCACTCACACTCTCCCAGCAAGCTGCTCCCTTGAAAACACCCCCAGTACTGTTAGCAAAGCCACTGCTGCTCGATTTCTAGCCACCATCAACCCCAACGAGTCCCGTCAGGGTTTGCCCACCGATCCCTAACGAAGACAAATCAATCAGGGTTCCGCGGGGATGGACGAGCTCCCGCGGGTGACACCCCGACCAAGCCCCGGGGACACTTCTAAGCAGCAAATACTGCTCCTCCCCACCTCCTCCACAGCCGGCTGAAGGCACCTGACGACAAGGGGGCTCGTCCCGCTAAGCAGAGCGCCGGCTGGAAACACGAGCGGCGGCAGCTTCTCGCCACCGCGGAGCCTCGGGGGCGGCAGGCAGCCCGACCCCGGCGCTGGAGCCCTCCTTTGTTGTGGGCTCCCAGCGCACAGCCTCTCGGCAGCAGCCCTTCGCACCACCTCTTCCAGCGGGGGAGCCGCTCAGACTTTGCACAACGAGGATGTTTTGCTCTCCAGAAGCACAAAGGGCTGCGGGAGCCTCGGGCAGGCGGCTCGGCTGGGCCGCTCTGCCGCCGGGAAACCCTCTGCAGCCCGATTTTGCTTCAGACAAAGCACGAAGCAGCAGCTCGTTTTGGAGACGATGCTGCACACAGCAGAGCAGCAACCGGGAGGTACAGGGCTGCGGGACAGGCTGGTTCGTCACCGCCCCCAGCCCCTGAGCTACACGCCACCCCAGCGATTTGATTCCTAACTGGGGCTAACTGGGAACTTCACTGTGGTTCTCGGCAGCTGCAGCAGCCCTGCCTCCGGCCGGCCTCAGCTTCCTTCTGCCCGCAGCCCCATCCCTCCGCACTGCTGCGGAGGGGCCGCACACACGAGTAAGGCAAGAAGGAAGCAAGTTCTTGTCCCGGTTTCAGGGTTAAAGCAGAACCCCTGCAGGGTTTTTTCTTCATCAGGAGAAGTCGGGGGCTGGAATAAAATGCTGCAGCTTTAATGGGGGAAAGGAAGAGGGATGATGAGAGGAGAGAGGGCGCGACTGGAGCTGCAGTCTGAAGAGTCGCCAGCAGAGGGCGCCACCTGTTCGCTTCTCTGGGTGACAGACTCTGCAGCCGCGGTTCGAGCCGGCGGAGCTGCCCTGGAGCCCCCCACGAAACCCCAGTCCCTCGACCACCTTTGTGTCCCTTGTGCTGGATTAGCTCCGGGATGTCTACAGCTGTTGTGGACATCCCGGAGGCTGAGAAGAGGGAAGTATCCCCTCTTTCCACCTGCTGGCAAAGCTTTGCACAGGATGCTGATGACCTCTAGCCAAGGATGTAAAACCCTCTCTCCTGCTGGGAAGGTACCGCTGGTACCTCCATCACCTCCGTGCAGTTAGGGAGGTCTTTAGTTTCATTTAGAGCTGAGATGTGATGCAGCTGCGCTGCTCCCTTCATCTCTGCTCTTCCCCCCCACATCTGGGCTCAGACCGACTCCCAGGGGTGGGGCAGCAGCTGTGCACAGAGCTGCAGCTTAATAAAAAAGGTCGTTCTGAAAAAGTTCTTCACAGAAAGGGTTGTCTGGGCTTAGCCTGGGGCTGTGGTGGATTCTCCATGGGGGTGCAAAGCTGCTGAGATGTGGGGTGAGGGAATGGGGGTTGGTAGGGACCTGGGACTGGTCCAGGGCTGTGGTGGAGTCCCTCTCTCAGGAGGGGTGTCAAAGCTGCGTAGATGTAGGATGGGGTCTTGTGGGGAGCTGGTGGTACGGAGGGAGTGGTTGAACTTGGTGAGTGCAAAGGTCTTGGCCAACATAAACCACCCCATGAGCCTGTAAAAGGTCATTTTTTAGAGTGGGCAGCCAGAAGCAGGAGCTTGAGAAGGGGAGAGCTACCTGTGGAAGCCGTTAGTGTCCTCAGGAGAAGCCCAGCTTCAGCTGTGGCAACTCTGAGCTCATTAACACCCCCAGGTGCAGGAAATAAAGACAACGAAGGGAGGGGCTGCTGCAGGGCTCAAACGCCTTCCTGGAGACCTCTGCTGAGGAGGGTTGTGCTGCTGCTTTCTCCTGGTGGAACAGCTTGAGGCCTCACTTCCAGCGAACAAAGTAAGTTCCTACAGGGTCTTACGGTTGGGGCTGCGTCTGCTGCTCGGGCTGTGGGTGTTATTGAACCACACTGAGACTTGTGGTTTGAGGAACAGAGTAACCTGGTGATGGCTTTAAAAAGGGTTGATTTGGAGCCTTTGGTAGAGGCCAAGTTTATAGGGCTTAACCTTTGTGTTGGCTCTTTGGTTTTGTGAAGAAAGTTAGACCAAGGGCTTGATTATTTCTAAGTGGGGGTTGATGCTGCTTAGAGATTTGTGTGTCGGGGGTGTTAATTAATTGTAGAGTTTCCTCCTGTGGGCTCTGAGAAGGTTTTAGCAGAGCTGGAGTGTCACTTGTGTCTTGATATGAAGGAAACGAGGCTTCTGGAGCACTATGATGTTGTTTGTGATGGGATTTGCGGTGCTGCCTGCGTTATCTGGCTTGTTCTTGAAAGGCTTCTGGTACCTTCCACTTCCTTATCACCATGATAGTAGAGGGATGTGAGGGAAATCTGTCTGTAGACAGTTGGATTTACTGTATGAGAGTAATTCAGGATCCTTACTGGGGTGTTCAGCTGAAACGTGTGGAAAACGAGCCCAGTCCTGGCTGTGCAGGGAGCAGCCACAACCTTCCTGGGCAGCCTGTTCCAGGGCTTTAGCAGCCTCCCAGGGAGGGATTTCAGCCTCAGATCTCATCTCTTCGGGCTGGAACCCAGCCCCCCTGTGCTAGGGTCCCTCGGATAAAGTCCGTCTGCAGGTTGAACAAACCGGCTCCCTCCGCCGCGAGCAGCCCGCGGAGCCCGTTGACTCGCTTCGTTACTACAACTCGGAGGCTCCCAGGCGGCTCCCGCCCTCGCTGCGCGGAGCAGCCGCTGGGCGGCGCCCTCGGCCCTCGGGAGGACAGCGCGGAGCCCGCCCGCCCCGCTTTCTTCATTCACATAGCGCCCGCCCTCCTCGCGCGTCATTGGCCGAGGCGTGCCCGGCGTCGCCGCTGATTGGCTGTTGCTCCGCAGCTCATTTGCATGCGGCAGCGCAGGGCTGAGCGGCGCCGCAGAAGTTGAGCGGAGCCGCCGCCAACTGTCCCGCGGCCTCAGCGCTCGTCTGGCCCCGCTCGGTCCGGCCCGGTCCGGTTCGGTCCGCGACCGCCCCTTCCGGGGCCGAAGGTGCTCGAGCGCAGCCTCCCCGCGCGATGGAGGTGACCGGCCCCCGGTGGAGCCGGCGTGCGGGTTCGGCTCCTGCCCGCGGCGCTGGGGAGCCGCCCGCGGCCCTGGCCCTGGCCCGGTGAGAGCTGCGGGGCAGCAGGGTGGAAGCGGCCCCGCGCCTTCACCGTTCGAGCGCCCCGCCGCCGGGATAACGCCTCCTTTTCCTATGGCTGGGATATACAGCTCCACTCTGAAGACCCTGGAGGATCTGACGTTGGACTCCGGTTATGGGGCAGGGGATTCCTGCAGGTCCCTCAGCCTCTCCTCTTCCAAGTCCAACTCGCAGGCCTTCACCTCTTCTCAGCACAGGGGCAACTGGTGGTACTACTCGGGCTCCATGAACAGTAGGAACAACAGCTGGGACACCGTGAACACCGTTCTGCCGGAGGACCCCGAGGTTGCGGAGATCTTCTCCAGGTGCCCTAAGCTGCCGGACCTAGAGGAATACCCTTGGACTGAGGAAGACATCGGGAGAGTCCTCCGAAAGGGGAAAGGAGGAGGAGATGGCCCCACCAGAACCTTTTCGCAGGAAGCTGTCAGGCGCCTGTCGCAGTTGTTGAGGAGGGTCTTAATCAGGGTCTCCAGAGAAGCTCAGCGCCTCAGCGTGATGCACTCCAAGTGCACCAGGTTTGAGGTGCAAAGCGCCATCAAGCTCATCCAGAGCTGGTCCTTGTCCGAAAGCTGCGTGCTGGCCACCGTCAAGGCCCTCTCTCTGTACAGCATGAGCGCCGGAGACGGGCTGCGGAAGGGCAAGTCGGCACGGTGCGGCCTCACCTTCTCCGTGGGGAGGTTCTTCAGGTGGATGGTGGACACCAGGATCTCGGTGAGGATCCACGAGTACGCAGCCATCTCTTTGACCGCTTGCATGGAAAACCTCGTGGAAGAGCTCAGGGCCAGGGTTTTGGCAAGTCAGAGCCCCGATGGTGGAGGAGGGGAGATCTCCGCTGAAGTCCTGGAGATGGTTATCAACAACGATGCTGAACTTTGGGGAGTCCTGCAGCCCTACGAGCACCTCATCTGTGGGAAGAATGCCAACGGTAAGACCTGGGTTTTGCACTTTCTGAGCTTCCCAACAGTAAAATCGTTGATTTCTGGGATTTTGGGGTTTTTTGTTGGTGCTTTCATCCGCGTTGCGTCTTGCGTGTGGCTCGTGTTTGTGTGGGGGGTGGTTTCCCTGGGCAAGAATGAGTCTGTTCTCACCCAGGCTCTAAACGGGTGGGAAAGGAAGCCCTGTTGTCCTAACAAAGGTCTCCTGACTCTCTCCCAGCTGCTGTTGTGAAGGCTCTGTGTAAACACGCGTCGCTCTAGCCGTGAGATGAAACGCGTGGGATGGTGCCTCAGCAGCGAGAACAACCCTCGCAGGAGGGTTCTTGGCTCTGTTGGGTGTTTAGAAAGCAGAGGTTTTGAAGGCTGGAGGAACTGGGCAGCTAGAGGAATGTTGGCATCATCCTCTGAGACTGAAGAGTGACTTGAGAGCCTCACGTTGGGTTCAGAAGCTGCTCTGCTCGTTGCGTTGAGAGGTCCCGTGTTCCTCTGTGAAAAATGTAGAGTGAGATCCAATTTGGAGGACTCTCTTGTGTCCCGCTCGCGGCGTTGGGGCCTCTGCTGAGTTGGTTAGGGTCACATACTTGGATTTAACTCTTTAGGAGCCTTAAGTGGCCTGTTCCTCTGGGAGAGGTGGTTTTTCTTTGAGGTAAAAATACACCTCGGGTGAACGTTAGTCATCGAGCGCCCTGCCAGGCTGGGCTGACTCAACGTGTGCTCCCTGGGCGCTTTGACTTCCTATGGTTCTCCAGGACGGAAGCACTAACACGTGTATGGGATCACTAGTGGGTAGGGGCAGTGACCGTCCCTATCGGGTCAGCCTGGTTCACAGAACACTGGGGACTGGAAGGGACCTTGAAAGAGCATCCAGTCCCATCCCCTAGATCCAGTCGCACAGGAACATGGGTTTGAACCATCTCCAGAGAAGGAGACTCCATGATCCTCCCTGGGCAGCCCCTTCTAGGTCTCTGTCACCCTCACTGGGAAGAGGTTCCCCCTCATATTGGTGCAGAACCTCCTATAGATAGAGCTCAGATAACACCTGAGGATGGCTGCTGTGGTGGTGCTCACAAAGCCTCTTCTGTGGGCTGCTTCTGCCCTCCGTGCTGACAGGGTGTGTGAAATAAACTCGGGGAGCCCTTGGGGGTGTGCTCTTGGCTCTGGTGCGAGACACAACTCACTCTACCAGTCCAACACTGGCATCTGTTTCTTGAGCTACAAGCTTGTAGACCGACGGCTATGAAGGTGTGAGGATGTCTCATGCTCTGCTGAAACGCCTGGTCCCCTCTGGAATCTTGTGTCCAGCTCGGGGCCCCTCAGCTCCAGAAGGGGACAGAGCTGCTGGAGAGAGGCCAGTGCAGAGCCCCAGGGATGATGGAGGGAGGGGAGCACCTCCCTGCTGAGGAGAGGCTGAGGGAGCTGGGAAAGGAGCAGACTGAAGGGTGACCCCGTGGGTGTTGATCAGTATCCCTTCTCCAGAGGGACTTTCAAGACCCCCTCTAGATGGGCTCCTGCGTGACCTGTCTGAGGTTTTATGATCCTGCTCGAGCAGGAGGTTGGACTCAGTGACCCCTGGGGGTCCCTTACAACCCCTGAGGATCTCTGTGTGTTTCTTGTTTAGGGAATCTGGAGTAAAACCTTGTGCTTGTGCAAGGTGGAAGGTGCAGCTGAGCTGGTCTGAGCTCAGTGCTCCGTGTGGTGCTTCCATCCTCCCTCAGAGATCTTTTCCTTCAACTGTCATAGAGTCATTAGGGCTTGGAAGGGACCTCAGAAGATCAATTACCTTCGTGGAAGCTGCTGCCCAATGGGAAGAGGAGCGACGGCGAGGGGAGGAGGTCATAAATATTCACGGCACCGAATGGTCAGCGATGATAACGCAGCCCCTGGCCGCAGAAGGATCGTGCCTGCCGCCTCCTTTGTTGCTCCTGCCTTTCAGGTCGATGCTGACAGTGGGTTTGTGAGGCTGGGAGGGGAGCACAGCTGCCCGTGAAGGTGTCTGGTGGCTCCCAGGGAGGGTCCGCCGCTGGGATTTCTACCTGGCGCGAGGCTTTGCGTCTTCAGAGTGGGTTTTTCTTGCTGTTGTGAGACCACAAATGGTTGTGAAAAAGCTTCGACTGACTTGTTTCTCCTCCCTGACGGAGGTGTGAAGGAGCAGTAGTGACCTCAGCCCCCACCTGATGTTGACTCCTACCTTAATTTAAATCCCAGGTAGAGGGAAAATGCCTGGAGTTCTTCTAGTCCAAGGGTCGGGGGAACAGAGCCGGGCTCTGCTCAGGGGCAGCCAGTGACAGCGGGTGTGAGCTGGAGCAGAGGAGGTTCCACATCAATATAAGAAGGAGCTTCTTCCCAGAGAGGGTGCCAGAGCCCTGGAAGGGGCTGCCCAGGGGGTTGTGGAGTTTCCTTCTCTTGAGATGTTTAAAACCCACCTGGATGTGTTCCTGTGTGTCTGGATGGAGAGGATCCTCCTCTGTCAGGGGGATTGGGCTGGATGATCTTTCGAGGTCCCTTCCAATCCCTAATGTTCTGTGATCCGTGTACACTAAGTGCCTCAATCTCTGAGTCCTCAAGGGACCGAGGTTCAGACCTGGGTTTCTCCTTCCATGAGTCATCTCCCACCCAAGAGCGGCGCCCAGTCCCTGCTCTTCAGGCTCTAAGTCCGTGTTGCACCCGAGGTGTTTGAGTCGACACCTGCTGTGTGAAGGGTGAAGTTTAAAGCCCTGTTGGTGCTTCAGGGGAATTCTAATGATGTTTAGACCTAAATAAGAGTCTGTGGGTAGCTTGTTTGTTGCCCAGCTGTGTGCAGCTGGTCTTGCATCAGATAGTTGCTGCTTCTTTGGGGGCTCTTTCTGCTGTCAAGGGGAGTTTTGGCTTCAGGCTCTGGGTGCCTTGGAAGGAGGACGCTTGTGGCTGTAAGGAGTTCAGCAAAACCCTCTGGGTGGGTTGGTACCTCCAGGGGCAAAGTCCTTCTGGACAGGAGTCCAAGCGGGCTGTGAAAATAATGCTATGTGGGCTGGGGAGATGATCAATCAAGCAGCAGCTACTGACCAACTCAGCTATTGGGAAGCTAAGCAAAAAAAAGGGGAAGAAAATGGGAATTCAGCTTTTATTTTCAGTTTTCCCTTGCGTGGAGCTCCTGGAAGGGGTCCAGAGGAGGGCAACTCAAGTGAGCAGAGGGCTGGAGCACCTCCCCTGCGAGGACAGGCTGAGCAAGTTGGGGATGTTCAGCCTGGAGAAGAGGAGGCTCCCAGGGGACCTTCTAGCAGCTTTCCAGTCTCTGAAGGGGGCTACAGGAAAGCTGGGGGAAGGCTTTTGACAGGGGTGGTAGCAAGAGGACAAGGGGAAAGGGTTCTAGGCTTCAAGAAAGGAGATTGAGGTTGGACATGAGGAACAAACTGTTTGCTGTGTGTGGAGAGATGCTAGAACAGGTTGCCCAAGGAAGTGGTGGCTACCTCATCCCTGTCAGTGCTGAAGGCCAGGTGGGCTGGTTCCCTGAGTAACCTGCTCTAGGGAAGGGGTAGGGGGATTGGACTGGGTGATCTTTGGAGGTCCCTTCCAATTCCCAATATCCTGTGATTCCTCACTGATCAATATCTATGTTCAGAGACAACATGAAGCTGCTGAGAGCATCTAAGTTGATGTGAGGATTCCAGGTTGTCCATCCAGAGTGAGGAGACTCCACTCCTTGCCTTGTTGGCTCCACATGTTTTATCACCAGAAAGCAGAAGCAGGAGGAGGGAAGGATGGGCAGATGTGGAAAGGCTGGTTCCTTTCACCCACACACCTCCAGCCTTGCCTTCTGCCTTGGGTCACAGACCCAGCTGGAACTGTGAGCTCATCCTGCTCCTTGGGAGATGCTCGGTCACGGCAGCTGGGACTTGGGTCTGTCTGGCAACTGGAGTGAGGAGAGGGCAGCTCTGGGCAGGGCATGGCTGAGGGTTGTTCATCCAGCTGTAATTAAAGGGTCTGTCTGCAGCCTGCTGGGGTGGTGGCTGCAGCTTCTGCGAGCACGTGGGAGAGAATTAATAGCGTGACAATAGCTCCTGAGGGAAGGGTGAGCTGTGACTGTCTTCAGGGGTGGAAGCTGAGGATCAGGGCCTTCAGCTGAACTTCTGCTAGAAAAGCCTTGTTTATTAAAACCTCCCTGTTCAAGTGTGACTTGCAGATGAAAGCCCCTCAGAACTGTAAACTTCCTCCTCATCTGCTCAAAAGCTGTTAGTTAATGATGTGGTTTCATTAGCCCGAGTCTAGCTGATGGCTTTTGTGGTGGTCTTCTAGGAGACAGTTGTTTGGATTGGGCTTTGCTGTGATCTTAACACAAAACAGCCCTTTGAAAGAGCTGGAGTGGGGGGCTGAGAGCTGGGGGAAGCATTGAAGCAGGTCACTGGGACTGCTGGGGCCACACTGACCTTCCTCTTGGCCAAGCAGGAGCCGCCTGCTGTTCCTGGCATGGGGCTGACCCAGACAATTCCAGGTTAGTCGTGAGCCTGAGCCACTTGTCCGTCTTGTTCTGGTTGTGTAATGACAGCACCTCGGCTGTTTGGTTCCTAAAACTTGTTTGATGTTCAGTCAGCTACTCAACCTGCTTCATGCAGGAGATTCTGGAGGATGCCGCAGGATTCCAAGTGACCAAACGAGTCACAGAACATCAGGGACTGGAAGGGACCTCAACAGATCATCTGCAGTCTCCTGGGAGGATCTTGTAGGGAAGAACTTGTAGGGTAGGGTTGATGGTTGGACGAGGTGATCCCAAGGGTCTTTTCCAACCTGAGAAGGGCTGTTTGAGTGGATGGATGTTGTAATAATATGAACAGAAATGAGGGGGTGGAGTGGGGCTGGACGTGATTTCACTGAGCCCCGAGTGTCTCCCCTTTGGGGTGGCTGCTCTCTTCAGCCCCCACCCTGCTTGCACTGAGCTGAGCTTGCACTGGCGGTTTTGTTTAGTCTGGGCATCGCAGCAGTTGAGCTCTGCAGTGATATCTTGCAGCTTTATGATGGTCTCAGTGTTTCAAAGTACTTTCAACTTGCATCAAATTTATAAGGTGTCTTTGGATGTGAAGTGATGCGTTTACTTTAGAGCTGGAGGAAGAAGATGGAGAGCTAGAACGTGGACAACCAAGACGTGGTCTTTATGAGTTGTTTTCCAGAAGCCTTTTTGTTCTGTTGTCAATTTATGTGACTTCAAAGCTTGTCCATGTCTCATGTGTTTATAGAGTTTTCAGGAGTGTGGCCCCTCAGTTCCAGAAGGACAGAGGGGATGAAGGGAGGGGAGCATCTTCCTGCTGAGGGAGCTGGGGCTCTTGAGCTGGGAAGAAAGGAGACTGAGGGGTGGTCTCGGTGATGCTGCTCTGGCAGGGGGATTGGACTGGAGGGTCTTTCAAGGTCCCTTCCAATCCCTTAATGTTCTCGATTCTCATGCTGAAGATGTTTTGGCTCGAGCAAGCCTGAGCTTTGTTTGAACCCCCAAGATGTTGATGACAGGAAGATCCTCAAGTAGGGGATCTGTTGGAAGTGTTGTCAAGGCACTGCTGCTACTGGGAGCAACCTCGGAGGCCCTTAGCGGTTACTCTTGCTGGATTTAAAGGGGTTTTGGTCCCTGTCCAGGGCAGGTTTTGGAACCTCTTGGTTCTGTGAAACACTCCTGCCTGCTGAGAGGCAGGAGTGGAGAGAGCAGACCCGAGTTGTGAACTAGGCTGGCAGGGATACAAACGGGCTACTTATTTAGCAGCGTTGAGAGACCAGGGAGTTTCACTACGGAGCAGATCAGTGGCTCCTGGATTCTTGTCTGCGGTTCCTCACAACAGCAGAGGCTTCTGCTGGTGGGAAAAGGCTGGGCTCTCTGTGGAAGCAGTTGGGCTCTCTCTGTGGAAGCAGTTGGGCTCTCTCTGTGGAAGCAGTTGGGCTCTCTGTGGAAGCAGTTGGGCTCTCTCTGTGGAAGCAGTTGGGCTCTCTCTGTGGAAGCAGTTGGGCTCTCTCTGTGGAAGCAGTTGGGCTCTCTCTGTGTGGAAGCAGTTGGGCTCTCTCTCTGGAAGCAGTTGGGCTCTCTCTCTGGAAGCAGTTGGGCTCTCTCTCTGGAAGCAGTTGGGCTCTCTCTCTGGAAGCAGTTGGGCTCTCTCTCTGGAAGCAGTTGGGCTCTCTCTCTGGAAGCAGTTGGGCTCTCTCTCTGGAAGCAGTTGGGCTCTCTCTCTGGAAGCAGTTGGGCTCTCTCTCTGGAAGCAGTTGGGCTCTCTCTCTGGAAGCAGTTGGGCTCTCTCTCTGGAAGCAGTTGGGCTCTCTCTCTGGAAGCAGTTGGGCTCTCTCTCTGGAAGCAGTTGGGCTCTCTCTCTGGAAGCAGTTGGGCTCTCTCTCTGGAAGCAGTTGGGCTCTCTCTCTGGAAGCAGTTGGGCTCTCTCTCTGGAAGCAGTTGGGCTCTCTCTCTGGAAGCAGTTGGGCTCTCTCTCTGGAAGCAGTTGGGCTCTCTCTCTGGAAGCAGTTGGGCTCTCTCTCTGGAAGCAGTTGGGCTCTCTCTCTGGAAGCAGTTGGGCTCTCTCTCTGGAAGCAGTTGGGCTCTCTCTCTGGAAGCAGTTGGGCTCTCTCTCTGGAAGCAGTTGGGCTCTCTCTCTGGAAGCAGTTGGGCTCTCTCTCTGGAAGCAGTTGGGCTCTCTCTCTGGAAGCAGTTGGGCTCTCTCTCTGGAAGCAGTTGGGCTCTCTCTCTGGAAGCAGTTGGGCTCTCTCTCTGGAAGCAGTTGGGCTCTCTCTCTGGAAGCAGTTGCTTGAACAGAGGCCACGTGCTGCTCCGAGGTGTTTTGGCTTTAGAGCCCTGCAGTAAACTGAAGGGCTTTGCACCTCGGGGTGGGAGAAGCTTGGACCGCTCGTTCTGTGGGAAACCTGGATCCCCTGTCCTGTTGATGCTGGAGGCAGGGGGGATTTAAAGCATCTCTGAGCTGAGGTGGGTTTGTAGCTGCTCCAGTGAGCTGGTGTGCTCTCGTTAACGTTTTCCTTGAGAAGTACTTCCCCTGCCAGATGCCTTTATTAAAGGCGCTCGGGGAAGAGCCGTGTTTAATGCTGCTGATGGAGAGCGACCCTGAAAGAGCTCCTGGCTCTCTGTGCATAATTTGAGGTCTCTTTTTTATTGCAGAACAGGGGGAAGGGTGTCTTATTGGTGGTGATGTGTGTGCTGACATCAGAGATGATGGAGGGAGGGGAGCATCTCCCTGCTGAGGAAAGGCTGAGGGAGCTGGGGCTCTTGAGCTTGGGGAAAAAAAGAGACCGAGGGGTGACCTCATTAATGTGATCAATATGTGAAGGGTGGCTGTCAGGAGGACGGAGCTAGGATCTGCTCAGGGGCACCTGGTGATAGGACAAGGCAATGGGTGTGCGATGGGACAGAGGAGGTTCCACATCAGTGTGAGAAGGACCTTCTTCCCAGTGAGGGTGCCAGAGCCCTGGCAGGGGCTGCCCAGGGGGCTGTGGAGTCTCCTTCTCTGGAGATGTTTAAAACCTGCCTGCCCATGTTCTTGTGCAGCTGGATCTAGGGCATCCTGCAGTGTCAGGGGGATTGGTCTGGCTGGTCTTTCAAGGTCCCTTCCAATCCCTAACGCTCTGGGGATCCACTTTGGGAGGGGGCTGTTTCACTTTGGCTTTAAACCGTCGCAGTGACCTGCTGGAGTGGTAGAACGAGGCGAATTCTCTTCTACCTCAACTGCAGTTCAGGTGGGAAGGAGACAGGTTGAGCCCACCCAAGGCTCTGTGTGTGTGTGACTGGGGGGGTTTCCTACCTTCCCTGGGGCAAGCACAACCCCTAAGTGAGAAGTCAGAGAGTGTGTTAGCATGCCCGAGGCTGGGATGTGATGGGAGCCAATCCCGAGCTGGCCACGGGGCGTTTGCCCTGCCGCCATCTGCGATGTTCTGCCGTTGCCATGGGCTGCAGACTCAGACAGGAAATCATGGGAGGGTGGGAAGGGGTCCAAGACACACACAGCCGGCACCGGGCTTGCAGTTTGAGAAGGGCAGAGAACAGCCTAGCTGTTCTCCTCGCCCGGGCGGGGTGAAGCCCGCTCGTGTGCGCTCGCGCTCTCAATGTCGTCTTGTATTTTACATCCTCTATTTTTATTATTTTTTATAAAAAAGCTGGAATTTTTTCCACGTGGAGTAACGGGGATAACTTCAAGCGACACGTTTGTAACAAGGGGCTCGATTCAGACCTCGCTGGAGCGCCCTGCTCCGGCAGGGGGATTGGTCTGGATGATCTTTGGAGGTCCCTTCCGATCCCTCGTGGGCTGTGTGATTCTGAGAGAAGGGTAGAGCAGAGGGCTGACAGCATCCTGGGGTGGATCAGAAGTGAGGTTCTCCTCCCTCTCTACTCTGCCCTGGTGAGGCCACATCTGGAGTCTTGTGTCCAGTTCTGGGACCCTCAGTTCAAGAGGGGTGTGGAGATGATGGAGTGGAGCATCTGCCTTATGAGGAGAGGCTGAGGGAGCTGGGGCTCTTGAGCTTGGAGAAGAGGAGCCTGAGGGGTGACCCCACGAATGTTGATCGATTTGTGAAGGGTGGGTGTCAGGAGGGTGGAGCCAGGCTCTGCTCAGGGGCACCCAGTGACAGGACAAGGGGCAGGCGGTGTGAGCTGGAGCAGAGCAGGTTCCACATCAGTGTGAGAAGGACCTTGTTCCCAGTGAGGGTGCCAGAGCCCTGGAACAGGCTGCCCATGAGTCTCCTCTGGAGACATTTAAAACCCACTTGGCCTTTTTCCTGTGCAGCTGGATCTAGGTGCTCCTGCTCTGGCAGGGGCATTGGACTGGCTGATCTTCCCAGGTCCCTTCCAATCCCTACTGTTCTGTGATTTGTGGAGACCCAACAGTTTTCTAACCTCCAGGCCGTGCCCCGCGCAGTTTGCAAAGCTCCCAGCGTGTCAGAGCTGCTGCACCCTCCTCAGCCCACGCTCTCCCGGCCGATGGTGGGAGACAATAATCCCTCCATCTGTTTCCAGTTCAAATTTGTGTAGAAGATGCGACTTAACTAGAAAACCCCAACGACAAGACACCGCGGAGCGTCGTGCTGGTGCCGCGGAATCGGAGCTCGGCAGACCCCTCGTGGCACAAACCCAAACTAAAACCTTTTCCCACAGGTCCCTCTGTGGTTTGCAGTTCTGACTGAAGGGCTGGCTTGTTCTCCAGGCTTTTTCCAACCGAAGCTTTGATCTGGCCCTGAGAACTTGCTTCCTGCTTACTGGTGTGTGCAGCCCCTCTGCAGCAGTGCGGAGGGACGGGGCTGCGGGCAGGAGGAAGGTGAGGCCGGCTGGATGCAGGGCTGCTGCATCTGCTGAGAACCACAGTCAAGTTCCCAGTTAGCCCCAGTTAGGAAACAAATAGCTGGGGTGGTGTTTAGCCCCAGGGCTTGGTTGGGGTGTCACCCGCGGCGGCTCCTCCCTCCCTGCAGAACCCTGATTGATTTGTCTTCGTTAGGGATCGGTGGGCAAAACCTGACGGGACTCGTTGGGGTTGATGGTGGCTAGAAATCGAGCAGCAGTGGCTTTGCTAACAGTACTGGGGGTGTTCTCAAGGGAGCAGCTTGCTGGGAGAGTGTGAGTGGGGTGGGTGGGATGCACTGGATGGGGCTGGTTCATCTGAGGACACTTTGCTGCTGCTGAGGGCCAGCAGGTTGCTCTTGGTGCTGAGCAGCCAGAGCTTGAGGAGAGCCGTGGGGCAGTGAGCTCTGCTCCCTGTGACTCTCTGCTGAGGGCAGAGGAGGCAGTTCCTGTGAAGCAGCTGCTCCTGCTGGAACCAAGTCAGCACAAAGCATCCAAGGACCCGTGAGTCACTTGGCCTGACCTTGGCTGGTTGTTGAGAACAGCCTCCTGCATCTGTTGTTGCCTCCAGAATGCTGAGGGTGCTCAGCAGTGGGTGCTTGGGTCTGCAGGTGAAGAGCACCAGGTCCAGTCCTGCCAGGGGGTGTAAAGCAACCTGGGCTCCTGTGAAGTGCTGGCTCTGGCTTCGCTCGCGTGTGGGAGCCGAAGGCAGCCAGACAGATCGAGAACTGGACCGATCGAGCGCTGGAAGGGGCTGCCCAGGGGGGTTGTGGAGTCTCCTTCTCTGGAGATGTTTCAAACCCACGTGGACATGTTCCTGTGCCACTGGATCCAGGGGATCCTGCCCTGTCGGGGGGATTGGACTGGATGATCTTTTGAGGTCCCTTCCAACCCCTAATTTTCTGCGAAAAGACTGGACGTGGCACTCAGTGCCGTGGTCTAGGTGATGTTGGGTTCTGGTCTGAACCTGATGACCTCAGAGGGCTTTTCCAGCCACAATAATTCTATGCCAGAGCTTAACTCCTGTGTGTCCTACTACCTCGAGTAACTGTAGTGAGCACGAAGGGGTGGGGGGTGCCCTGCCCTGCTCTGCGGTCCGTTGCCAACGGGCCTCTGCAGTTGAGGTGATTTCATGCGTGCCGGGGTAGACTTTGTTTTTCCTTCATCAGCTAAAATAACAATAAACCTGGTCTGGGCGTATTTACTTAATGAAACACAGGATCCCTGCCCTGATGGTTTTAATCAGCACCCTCGCTCGGCGGTAATTGGGGGCTCTCTGCTCGTACTTAACTTGGCGAACGCGGAGCCGGCTGAAGCTTCCAGAGATACTGGCAGGCGCATGCGGCCCCGTTCACGTGCGGATTGTCCAGGGGGGCTCTTAAACACGCGCTCGGGTTACGGCAGCGCAGCCCTGCGCAGCGCCTTCCTCCGCGGTCAGCAGTGCTTCTGAGGCAAATGCCCTCTTTAGAGTGAGTGGCCTCACTGGCCGCTGGATCTAGGGGGTCCTGCTGTGGCGGGGGAGTGGGCTGGATGGTCTGTGGAGGTCCCTTGCAGTCCCTAATGGTGTGTGATTCCGCTCCGCGGGTGCGAGCGGCTCTTTGAGTTGAGCTCCTGGTCCTGGTGTGTGTGAGAAGAGGGCTGCGAGCCAGGGCTGCCTGCTGCATGCAGCTCTGCTCGTTCACAGCTCCAGCCCTCAGATGAGGTCCAGGCTCTGCGTCTGCCACCGAGTCCGGATGGGGCTTGGGTTGGAGGGGCCTGAGTGTGTTCCTGTGTGACCTGGTCATGGGGATCCTGCTGTGGTGGGGGAGTTGGAGTGGATGGTCTTTCGAGGTCCCTTCCAATCCCTAATGATGTCCTATAAATGATACAGGACACAGAACAGGGCTGTCAGGTAAACCACAGGGGTGGAAAAAGAGGTTAGGGGAGGCTTCTTGTTAGGTAAAGTGTGGGGATGGAGAAGAGGTTAGAGCAGGCTTCTTGTCTTTACTTTTAAAGCAAACCCCTATAACCTCATTCATGTGAAAGGTGGGTCTCAGGAGGATGGAGCCAGGCTCTGCTCAGAGGCATCTAATGGTGGGACCAGGGGCAACGAGCTGGAACAGAGGAGGTTCTGCATCGATGTGAGAAGGAACTGCTTCCCAGTGAGGGTGCCAGAGCACTGGAAGGGGCTGCCCAGGGGGGTTGTGGAGTCTCCTTCTCTGGAGATGTTTAAAACCCACCTGGATGTGTTCCTGTGAGAGTGGCTCTAGGGGATCCTGCTGTGTCAGGGGGATGGGACTGGCTGATCTTTCGAGGTCCCTTCCAATCCCTGATGTTCTGTGATGCTGTGAAGAGTGACCCAAGACACGTTGGTGTTTGTGTCTCAGACTGTGCAGCTGGGTACCGTTTGCTCCTGCAGTTAGGGGGTCACTGGAGACCTGAGGAAGCAGAACCAACCTGCAGCACTTAAAGCCCCCTGACGCGTGGTGTTGAGATGCTGGGTGGCACTTTGCTCTGGCGTGAGACGTTCCTACTGCTGTGAGCTTGGCTCAGCCCCATCATCCAGGAAGCCACCAGTGGAGTTTTCAAGTCGTCCCAAACGTAGGCTGCTCCAAGCCTCTTAACGAAGCTCTGCAGCCCTGTGCAGAGTCCCCGTGCGACTGAGTCATCTGTGTCCTGGCACCGGCACGGTGGGATGTTTGTGCCGTGAGTCTGGGCGACTGGTTCGTACAGGTCTGCTGCTGGTAGAGCCAGACGGAGCGCGCGAGCTTCTCCCGGTCCCAGACTCCAGGGAAGGGATTACAGAGGAGCTGCCTCTGCCTTGTGCTGGAGCCCAATAATTACCTCTTTCTCGGTGCAGCGCTGAGCCTGGCTGCCAATTCCTTTCCCTTCCCCAGCATTAAAGGGCAACTTGTTTGTTGGGATTTAGCCAGCCCCCTCTGTGTCCTTAGGGCTGCGAGAGGGTGAGAAGTGGGTTCTGTTGTGATCTATGAGCAGAAAAGACTTAAAGGCTTCTCCAAATCCATGGAGAGGACCATGGAAGTGATGAAGCTGAGATTGCAAAAAGGCTAAGAGCATCCTGGGGTGGATCACAAGAGGGGTGGTTGGTAGGTGGAGGGAGGTTCTCCTCCCCCTCTACTGTGCCCTCGTGAGAGAACAGCTGGAATCTTGTGTCCAGTTCTGGGCCTCTCAGCTCCAGAAGGACGTGGAGCTGCTGGAGGGAGTCCAGTGCAGAGCAATGAGGATGATGAAGGAAGGGGAGCATCTCTCTGATGAGGAAAGGCTGAGGGAGCTGGGGCTCTTGAGCTTGGAAAAAGGGAGACTGAGGGGTGACCTCATTAATGTTGATAAATATGTGAGGGGTGGGTGTCAGGAGGATGGAGCCAGGCTCTGCTCAGGGGCATCTAATGACAGGACAAGGGGCAATGGGTGTGAGCTGGAACCTTCTCTGCTCCACATCAATCTGAAAAGGACCTTCTTCCCAGTGAGGGTGCCAGAGCCCTGGCAGGGGCTGCCCAGTGGTGTTGTGGAGTCTCCTTCTCTGGAGGCTTTTCAAACCCACCTGGATGTGTTACTGTGCCACTGGATCCAGGGGATCCTGCTGTGGCAGAGGGATTGGACTGGATGATCATTCGAGGTCCCTTCCAATCCCTGATGTTCTGGAGCATCTGGCCTCCCATCTCTTATCTACAAAGAAACCTGTTTTGAGCTGTGGCCCTTCACACCAATAAAAATGCCAAACTGGAAGTGTTCAAGACCTTGCATTCCTTAAATTCTGTGGGACTTGAGTTTGGGGTTAGGAAGGGGGAAAACCATAAATGAGTTTAATTTTAATTTAAATAAATGAATCTACAAGATTAAACCGTCTTGGTTGCAGGTTAATTCGGTAGCTGGAGCGATGCAGAGTCAGAACGGGAGGGTTGGCTAGTCTGGGCAACTGGCACAGGAGCCCTTCTCCACTGGGGAGACACTCGCCCAAGTGGCTTCAAAGATCTCTGAGCCCATGACTGCAGTACCCATTGCCCCAGTCCCATGTCTTTGGACTACTGGTGATTGTGGAAGGGCTGGAGGGACGTTGTGATGTGACAGCAGCAGGACCTCTCGCTGTTTGTCATGGAAGCTGTTTGGATTCCAGGCCAAATCCTCTTCCCAAGCTCATTTGCTCCCTCCTTTGATCTGGTTTGGCACTTTCCCCTTCCCTTCTGCTGTCGTCTTCCCCGTGCGGCTCAGCCGGTCTCAATCACGGGCGAGCCTGGGAATTTGGTCTGTGCTGAGAACACGGGGGGGTTTGTCTTCTGCAGATTTATTGTTAGAAGAGTGAAGAAATTGGTGCTAGAGAGGCCTCCAGAGGAAAGAATGTTACTGGGTGCCTCCTGAGAACCTGTTTAACTGGTACCAGTCAGTGTCTACTGGCAGTGGCTTAACTTGGTGCTTCCTAACACCACAACAACCAGCCTGTTCCTTCGTAGAATACGGGTCGGGAAGGTCTCCCTAAAATAAGGCTCGTTCTTGCACGTTGTGCAAAAGCTGGGGTGTGGGCACAGACCCCACTGCGTCAGAAGCCTCGTCGTCGCGCTGTGGGAAGGTGGGGCACGAGGAGAGCTCTCCTCTTCCCTCTGAGCCGCACTGCGACCGCGCTGGGTGCTCCACAGATCCCTAAGCCTTGCAGGCAGCGGAATGAGAGGTGGAGCAGCTCTGGTGAGGAAGGTGAGGTGGCACACAGGAGTTTCGGTGTGTTGCTTCTGCTTCACACCCTGCTTACAAAAGCAGGGTGGTGAGATACTGGAACACGTTGCCCAAGGAAGCTGTGGCTACCTCATCCCTGGGAGTGTTGAAGGCCAGGTTGGATGGGGCCCCAAGTAAGCTGATCTAGTGAAGGTGTCTGTGGCTGTGCAGGGGTGTTGGAACTGGATGATCTCTGAGGTCCCTTCCAGCTTTGGCCATTCTGTGGTTCTATCATTCTATAAGAGCTGGTTTAGCAGCAGGTTCTGTCAGTCAGCAGTTATGAATCAGAGGAGTCCCCTCCAGAGGAGGGGAGAGGAGTCCCCTTCTCTGGAGATGTTTCAAACCCACCTGGCCATGTTCCTGTGCAACTTCATCTAGGGGATCCTGCTGTGGTGGGGCAGTTGGACTTAGATGATCTTTCGTGGTCCCTTCCAATCCCTAATGCTCTGTGATTCAGTGTGATTCTCTCTTTATCTACAAATATAAAGATTCAGAAGCTTCTCACTATCATAACTTTAACCAGGATGTTGTGGTTTGTTGCTTTCAAATCAGGCTCTGACCTCATAAAGTGATCTGGAGTTCCCTCGACCTGCAGGACATAGCTCTATGAATCACTTCAGTTGCATCTGAAAAGGAGACTGAGGGGTGAGCTCATCAGTGTTGATAAATGTGTAAAGGGCTGGTGTCAGGAGGATGGAGCCAGGATCTGCTCAGAGGCACCCAGTGATAGGACAAGGGGTGTAAGCTGGAACAGAGGAGGTTCCACATCAATCTGAGAAGGAACTTCTTCACGGTGAGGGTGGCAGAGCCCTGGAAGGGGCTGCCCAGGGGGGTTGTAGTGTCTCCTTCACTGGAGATGATTAAAACCCCCCTGGCCATGTTCCTGTGTGACTGGATCCAGGGGATCCTGCTGTGGCAGGGGGATTGGACTGGCTGATCTTTCAAGGTCCCTTCCCATCCCTAATGTTCCATGAGTCTGTGAACACATTCTGTGATCTGGACTCCTGTCTCTTATCACAGAACATTGGGGATTGGAAGGACCTTGATATCTACAAAGAAACCTACTTTGAGCCATGGCCCTGCACACCAGTACAGATTCCAAACTGGGAAGCGTTCAAGACCGCCTCAGACAGGGTTTTGAGCAGCCTGCTCTGGTGAGAGGTCTCCCTGCACATGGCAGGAGGCTGGAGCAGATGACCTCTAAGGTCCCTTTAAACCTCAGGGACTCTGTGATCCTATGGAACGGCACTTGAGTGGGGAGTTTTAGGTGGATTCCAGGAGTGTCTGTGGCTCTAAATTGACCTGGCTAGTTAAATCGATGGCAGTAGCCATGAGTTAGAATGGGAATGGAAGTGGAATTGAAGAGCAGGTGTTTCCAGAAGTTGTGCTGACCCCCTGGAACAGGGTGAATTATCCTTGTTGCCGCCTCTGTGCCGAGATCTCCCTTCCTCTGGAGAGGAAAGCCGGTCCTGGCGATGGCGAGCTGTTGCCCTGCGCAAGCTGCCGGGTGGACTTGCTCTCTGCTGTGCCTTGCTCGGCTGGTCTGACACCTTCCTGAGGTGCCTACCACAAGGCAGGACAGGACTTGAGCCTTCATCTGCTCCCCAGTCACCTGGACACCCACGTTTTCTTCTAAGGAAAACAGGAGCCTCTGGTAGACACGGAGCTGGGGGAATGAGACCCCGGAGGTGGCTCTGGTGTGATGGATGGAGAGGACCAAAGAGGGTGGTGGTGACACCAGAGCTGTGCAGAGCTTCCTGTCTCTCTGGAAAACCACAGCCTCTTGATGTTCAGACTCATAACTCCCATTTGCTCCAGTTTTGCTCTGAGAAGAGGGGTTTTTCAAGCAAATGCCCACAAATAACACGAAGACCTTAGTGAAAGGTCGTTGGCTCCTACTGGGGACACGAGTGGGGGGGTGTAGGTTTCATTTTCATCACCACGAATTGAGACCGTGCTGTAGGTGGCTGCTTGCGACAGAGCCCACGGCTGGCTCTGGAGCTGAGCTGGGTTCATCCTCCCCCTAGAAGGGCTCTGGAGTGCTCATTGTGCCCCGGCCGACGTGGGTGGCAGCGGCGGTGGGTTGTGTTTACGCTGCTGGTTGGGATCCCAAGCAGCACCTGTGTTTGGGCGCAGCACGCTAGGAGGAGCACAGCTGTTGGGTGAGGGGTTATCTCAGCATCATGGTGACTTCTTGAGGTGGAAGCACTCTTGAAACTGAAACTGGGGTTGTCAAGTGCTGGTGGAACCAAACTCGACTGGAAGGACGCTGGCAATGAAATGTGCTGGCTGCACCTTCTGGCTGAGTCTTGTGTCCCCTTCTGAAGCCCCGAACGCAAGGAGGACCTAGAACTGTTGGAGTGAGTCCAGAGGGGGCCACAAGGATGCTCAGAGGGCTGGAGCCCCTCTGCTCTGGGGACAGCCTGAGGGAGTTGGGGCTGTTCAGCCTGGAGAAGAGAAGGCTCCAGGGGAGCCTTAGAGCAGCTTCCAGTCCCTGAAGGGGCTCCAGGAAAGCTGGAGAGGGACTTTTTCCAAGGGATCCAGTGCTGGGATGAGGGGGCTGGGCTCAAGCTCAAAGAGGGGAGATTGAGATGAGATCTGAGGTAGAAATCCCTCCTTGGGAGGGTGCGGAGGCCCTGGAACACATTGCCCAGGGAGTCTGTGGCTGCTCCATCGTCCCTGGCAGTGTCCAAGGGCAGTCTGGATGGGGCTGTGGGCACCCTGGTCTAGTGAGAAGCGTCGCTGCCCCTGGCAGGGAGATGGCACTGGGGGAGCTCCGAGCTCCCTCCCAGTCCAAACCAGTCTGTGACCCTGTGAGACTTACGAGGATTGAGTTTGGGTCTTGTGAGTTGAATTGTGCTTTATTTGTGGAGGAGTAGGTCCTGCAGCTCGCTTTGCTGCTGAGGGTTGTTCCCGTGAGGGTTCCAGCGGTGAGCATCCCGTGAGGCCATCCCAAAGCTCTGCGAGCGGAGCTGCTCTGCAACTTGTTAGCGGAGACCCAGGAATGTGATCTTTCTGAACATTCCTGGTACCACGGAACAAAGAGAGAAAGATCAAAGCCAACCAATCAACCCCATAGTTTTTTCTCTTGTTTAATTCAATTGATTTCTAGGGGCCCCTGTTACTATAGTAACTCCAGTAGGTCTTGTAATTAAAAAATTTGTAAAAACACATCAATTATTCAGAGCTGCTGGAGGGTGGGGGGGTAGAAACCCCGACATTGAGTGGCTTGAAGAGAAAATAAGCTATCAAGTCTGCAAACAGAAGCACAGCAGGTTAGGGTTGAAGGGACCTCGAAGATCAGCCAGTCCAGTCCCTCTGCCACAGCAGCATCCCCTAGATCCGGTCGCACAGGAGCACATCCAGGTGGGTCTGATGAAGGGAGGGGAGCACCTCCCTGCTGAGGAAAGGCTGAGGGAGCTTGGAAACAAGGAGACTGAGGGGTGACCCCACAAATGTTGATCAATATCTGAAGGGTGGGCGTCAGGAGGATGGAGCCAGGCTCCGCTCAGGAGCATCCAGTGATAGAACAAAGGACAACAGGTGTGAGCTGGAGCAGAGGAGGTTTCACATCAATATGAGAAGGAACTTCTCCAGGAGCTCTGTGTCCTTCTGGAACTGAGGCACCCAGCACTAGACCCAAGATCCCAGATGTAAAACAAACTCTTGAGACAGACTCCCCATCCGACGTGACGGGGACTAACCACCCCATCGGCACAAACACGTAGGGTTCAGCTCTCAGCCTGGTAGGGGCTTCCCCCTTTGGAGGAGAATGAGGGAGAATCCCCAGGGCTGTCCCAGTGAAGCACTTCCCTCTCGCAGATACAGATGGTAGAGCTGGTTCTTTACAGCCTCTACACTTAATTACAGTGTCTGCCTTGTGTTATCTCGTTAATTAGCAGCTTGGAGAGCTGCTGGGAGTGGTGAGCACCGGGGAGGGCTGCAGGTACTGGCTCTATCCAAGAGGAATCGTTTAGCGCTAATGAGCGCCTTTCAGACGAGGCCGGTGTTTAAAATAGCTGCTGTCATCGCTGATCACCGGGTAGGTTTCCAGAGTGGATTTGTGCTCCAAACAGAAGGGAGCTCGGAGAGAGGAGGGGGGATTGCTGTCTTCTCACAAGTGATCAGCAGTGGGGCAGGACGGAGTGGTCTTGGGCTGCACCAGGGGAAGGTGAGCTTGGACCTCAGGGGAAACTTCTTCCTGGAAAGGGGCCTCAGGCTGCCTGGGGATGAGGTGGAATCACCATCCCCGGCTGTGTTTCACAGTTTTGGAGAGCTGGAGCTCAGGGACAGGGTTTAGTGGTGGCCTTAGGACAGCTGCATTCATGGTTGGACTGGATAGTCTTGAAGGTCTTTTCTAAGCTAAGAGAATCTGTGATTCTGATGATTGATATTTGGAAGTGCAGGTTCTCTTGAACCTACTGCAGGTTGAGGAGTCCACGTTCTCTTGAACCTACTGTAGGTTGAGGAGTCCACGTTCTCTTGAACCTATTGTGGGTTGAGGAGTCCCCGTTCTCTTGAACCTACTGTGGGTTGAGGAGTCCACGTTCTCTTGAACCTACTGCGGATTGAGGAGTCCACGTTCTCTTGAACCTACTGCGGGTTGAGGAGTCCACGTTCTCTTGAACCTACTGCGGGTTGAGGAGTCCACGTTCTCTTGAACCTACTGTGGGTTGAGGAGTCCCCGTTCTCTTGAACCTACTGTGGGTTGAGGAGTCCCCGTTCTCTTGAACCTACTGTGGGTTGAGGAGTCCCCGTTCTCTTGAACCTACTGCGGGTTGAGGAGTCCACGTTCTCTTGAACCTACTGCAGGTTGAGGAGTCCATGTTCTCTTGAACCTACTGTGCAAGTTCCAGAAGGAGGTGGTTTAAAATAAGCATTGAAAAGCTTCCTCTTGCAGCGAGTAGTCAGTATGTGGAGTTAGAAGTGAGAGCAGCCAGGCATTGCTGATGCTGTGTGAGATCCTCGTGGGTGTAGATACCGTTCTGACCGTGCTAATGAGCACTTAGCTCAGCCTCTTTGTTAACCCTCAGCAGTTCCACTCTGTTAGCAGGAGAGTGCCCGGGCTGGCTGCGAACCGTGATTGACTACCAAGCAGGTTCAGTAGGTTTGTGGCTTCTTGGAAAGTCCAGCCCTGATCTCTGCTGCTGGCCAAGATGCAGGGTTCGGGTGGAACCATCCCAGAAACACCAGCAGATCACTGGCAGAAGCAGTTGAAGTCTTCCTTGGTTGATACCGTTGATTATTCCTTCCTCCAGCAAGGAGAAGGTACCATCCCTGGGAAGTCCTCGGTGCTCGGGCACAAAGAATCACTGTCTGCCCTGCTTTGTGCAGCTTGCTCCTCATTAGTCACGAGGCTGAGGAAATAAGGTCCATTCAGAAGCTGGTTCAAAGAGAAAAGTCGTTTGTTTTAATTAGACGACATTCCTTGGACACTGACCTGGGGCTCCCAATGACAGCGATCACAAAGGGTCATTTTCACTTGGAGATACTTCTTCTCTGGCTCCGTGCTTCAGGCCGTCCCCTAGAGAGGCTTCTGCTTTAGACTTTCCCTTCTTCCTTCAAAGCTGCCTGTTGTCTTTTCCCTCTGCAAAGCTCTCTTGAGTGAGGTCTCCAGCGTGGCTGTTGTGGTGAAAGCCTCCCATAACATCATGACCTGTTGAGATCGGGGGAACCAACTGTTTGAGTTCTAAGTTTGGGCAGTTGAAACCAGCCGGGGCTGTTGTGTCTGGTGGCACCAGCCTCTCCTCTAGGTTCAGACCTGCCACCGCTGATGAAGTTTCCCTTAAAGGATAATAAACTCGATGCGTCAACGTGACAAAAGGAGCCTCTTATCTCTCTGGGCTGAGAGCAGGCTTTGAAGAGCTCCATAAAAGGCAGCTGTAAGGAATCAGGCTGCTGGATGGTTTATTTTGAAGCTCTGCAAAATGTGACAACCCGAAGGCTGAAGGGATTATCTGGGGAGCAGCGCAAGGGGAGGGTGAGCCCTCTCCCTCTCGGCGTCTCTTTACAAAGAGCAGGTACAAATGGTTCTTCCCTGGCGGCGGTTCCACTCGCCAAGTGACTCGATGGTGTTGGTGGAGCCCTTTGGAGCTGAGGGGTCTCGCTGGAGTTGGAGGGTAACTCAGCTTTTGCTTAAACGTGTGTAAGCGAGTCGTGGGAATCCTGCTCCGCGTCGAGGAGCTGGGGCGTCGCACCTGTCCTTCGGCTTCGCTTGGGTGTTCGGCTGAATTGAAGTGGCCGGGAGCACAGAATCAACAGGATAGCTGCATCCTCCCTCTCGTGAGTTTACAGGAGGATTGCCCTTCCAGAGCCTGGAAAGATCCATTCTGGGGAGCCCAAGAAGGGTCCTCTTTTGGGGAGCCCAAGAAGGGTCCTCTTTTGGGGAGCCCAAGAAGGGTCCTCTTTTGGGGAGCCCAAGAAGGGTCCTCTTTTGGGGAGCCCAAGAAGGGTCCTCTTTTGGGGAGCCCAAGAAGGGTCCTCTTTTGGGGAGCCCAGGAAGGGTCCTCTTTTGGGGAGCCCAGGAAGGGTCCTCTTTTGGGGAGCCCAGGAAGGGTCCTCTTTTGGGGAGCCCAGGAAAGGTCCCTTTTGGGAGGCCTGCAAGTTCCTCTTTTGAGCAGCCCAGAGAGGTCCCCTTTTGGGAGCCCAAAGAGGTCCCCCCATTGGGAGCCCAGAAGAGTCCTCTTTTGGGAGCCCAGGAAAGGTCCCTTTTGAGGAGCCCAGAGAGGTCCCCTTTTGGGAGCCCAAAGAGGTCCCCCCATTGGGAGCCCAGAAGAGTCCTCTTTTGGGAGCCCAGGAAAGGTCCCTTTTGAGGAGCCCAGAGAGGTCCCCTTTTGGGAGCCCGAAAAGGTCTCTCTAGGAGTGAAGCTCTAGGAGCCAGGGAGCAGAACTGGAAGGATGTGGTAGATGGCTGAGTGCTGGTTAGTAGCCAGTCAGCAGCAGGTACATGAGGACTGGTGCGTTGGTGGGTAGCGAAGATGATGAGAGGAATAATTTGACCCTGGTCATAGAGCAGCAGTGATAGGAACAGAACAAAAAATTCCTTCCAAGGACTGGAAATAGTTGCCACAGCCCTGGGCTTTTACGAGCCAACTGTCCACCGAGATCAAAAGCAGCGTCCGACTTTCCTCGGGCTAAACGGCTTCTGTCAGAGCTTCTGCATCTTCCGTGACGACTCCAGAGCCGCCCGATCTGCCGATCGCCCTTGGCGCTGGGGATGAGAGGCTTAAACTCCGAGTGCCCTGGCCTCTGGAGGTGAAAGAGACGGTGGCCCTGGTGGAGAGCTGGGAAGCCAGCCTAGGGAACCCTTTGGGTGCTGTCTGGGTGCTGTGAGCTCTGGAGGCTCGTTTCTACTGACGAGTTGTAGTCACCTCAGACGAGCTGATAACCGCTGATGAATCGCCCGGCATCAAAGGCTGGTCTCTCCCTTCTCAGCTTTTTTGCAATTTCTGGGGTTTTTCCTTTTTTCACATTTTTCCCCTTTTTTCTCCAACTTTTTTTTTCAACTCCTTGATGATTTAGGAGTTAAGACAGTTAACAATTAACTCGGTGCTTAATTGAAATCCGGATGATCAATTTCTTGATGAAAGCGGAATGAATTCTGATCACGGCCGCCGCTGATTTCAGCCTGATCCGAGGTTCTGGGGTTTGGGTTTTTCTTTCCAAGCAGCTTTGAACTTGGGATTGGGTGTTGCAAACTTCTAATTTACTTGCAGCCTGTCGAGGAGCTGATCCTGAGCAGAGAGAAGCCGTCGTGGAAACAAACAGCTTATTAGCAGAAGCAATTAAACCCCCTCAGAAATGAGAAGGAAACAAATCGTTAGGCTGGTTTCTAATTTCTCTGTGTGAGGGTGGGGAACAGGTCCTGCATTTGCTGAGCAGTCTGGGGTGCTGGAGACCAGGAGGAGTGATGCGGGTGGGTGCCTGTGAGAAGCCGTGTCGCCGTGACTTGGTTGAGGAATGGGTTGGGAGAAGAGTTGTTGAGAGTGGAAATAACTCACGGAGAGGGAGCTGGGTCTCTTGACCTTGGAGGAGACTGAGGGGCAACCTCATTAATGTCTATAAATATGTGAGGGGAGGGTGTCAGGAGGATGGAGCCAGGTTCTGCTCAGTGGCACCCAATGATAGGGCGAGGGGCAATGGGGGTGAACTGGAACAGAGAAGGTTCCACATCAAGATGAGGAGGCACTTCTGCCCAGTGAGGGTGATGGAGCCCTGGCAGGGGCTGCCCAGGGGGGTTGTGGAGTCTCTGGAGACATTTCAAACCCATCTGGACATGTTCCTGTGCGACTTGGTCTAGGGGATCTGGCTGTGGCAGGGGGATTGGACTGGGTAGTCTTTGGAGTTTCCTTCCAATCCCTTGTGACTGTATGAGAACTAGTCTCTGAAGGAGCCCTGAGGGGTTGGTATGGAGGCAGCTGCTTGCAGGTGATCTCTTTGAGTCCTTTGTTGTGTGCTTCTCAGTCCCTGGGTGTCCTGTCGCTACAGTGAAGGAAGGGCCATCAAAAGCTCTGAGCACAGTCAGTGCAAATAGAATCATGGACTGGTTTGGGTTGGAAGTGAACCCCTTCAGGAACTGGAAGCTGCTCTAAGGCTCCCCTGGAGCCTTCTCTCATCCAGGCTGAACAGCCCCAACTCCCTCAGGCTGTCCCCATAGCAGAGGAGTTCCAGCCCTCTGAGCATCCTCATGGCCTCCTCTGGACTTGCTCCAACAGCTCCATGTCCTTCTTGTTATGAGGGCTCCAGAACTGGAGATGGGACAGCAGAGCAGATGGGGAGAATCCCCTCCTTCGAGATGCTGTTGACACTTCTTTGGATCCAGCCCCGGACACGGTTGGCTGCTGGGCTGCCCTCACCCTTTGTTCTTTAAACATTCTGGTTTTGAAGTGGAGACTTCCAAGGGCCAAGCAGGAGCCACCTCAGACTGTTTGTGCAGTTATTAGTGCAGATGTTTGGGCTGCTTGGTCCAAACGACATCGAGCTGCTGAACTTCTGACACTCAGCTGATCCAGGGCAGCTTCTGCTGCTCAAACAACCTCACTGCTCTCCAGCAGGAGTGTTGCTGCAGTTCTCTAAGTAACCAGAAGTCCCATCACTGGGTGCCCCTGAGCAGAGCCTGGTCCATCCTGCTGACACCCACCCTTTCCTCAGTTATCAACATTCATGGGGTCACCCTTCAGTCTCCTTTTTTGCCAGCTCCCTCATCACCTCTGGCTCTGCACTGGCCTCTCTCCAGCAGCTCTGAGTCCTTCTGGAACTGAGGGGCCCACAAGGTTCCAGCTGTGGTCTCAGCAGGGCAGAGCAGAGCTGGAGGAGAACCTCTCTGCATCTAACCAGCCCCCTGTTCTGATCCAGCCCATGACCTGCATCTGAACAGCTCCTTCCTGGCAGTAGTTTGCAGATACCCTTTGCTGTCCCTCAAGTCCCAGCTTGCAGCCAGGAGACGGTGTCGTAGGAAATTCCGGGTGCAGTTGTTGCTTGACGCCGGGTTCGTGCTGCCAGTGAAACGGGATCCTCTTCTCCCTGGGCCGGCCACGTGCTCCCACTGTTCGTGTTTGCTCTGGCAGCTCCCTGCCTGTGGGGAAGTGGGATGGGTTTGCTGACTTAATGGAAAACTTGCCTTTCAGGAGGAAAAGCCAGCTTTCCATCTGCTTGGGTCGCCACCTGAGACAGAGACTGCGGATGGAGGGTGAGAGGGCGTCCTTTAGGGACAAAACAGGACTTCTCCTTGCAACAGCAGCTGGCATCCTGGGGTGGATCAGAAAGGGGGTGGTTAGGAGATCCAGAGAGGTTCTTCTCACACTCTGCTCTGCCCTGCTGAGACCACAGCTGGAATCTCGTGTCCACTTGTGGGCTCCTCAGCTGCTGGAGAGAGCCCAGCGCAGAGCCACAGAGATGATGAAGGGAGGGGAGCATCTCCCTGCTGAGGGAGCTGGGGCTCTGGAGCTGGGAAAAGGAGCCTGAGGGGTGACCCTGTGAATGTTGATCAATATGGGAAGGGTGGGTGTCAGGAGGATGGAGCCAGGCTCTGCTCAGAGGCATCAAGTGATAGGCAGTGCGTGTGAGCTGGAGCAGAGGAGGTTCCACATCATTTCTGAGAAGGACCTTCTTTCCACTGAGGGTGCCAGAGCTCTGGAAGGGGCTGTCCAGGGAGGTTGTGAAGTCTCCTTCTCTGGAGACACTTAAAACCCACCTGGAGATGTTTCTGTGCCTCTTGATCCAGGGGATCCTGCTGTGGCTAGGGGCTTGGACTGGATGATCTTTGGAGGTCCCTTCCAGTCTCGAATGTTCTGTGGGTCTGTGATAAACTCCGGTTCCACCTTGTCTGAGCATCCAGGATACTCCAGATCTTTGTAAAACACCTACAGGATGAGATCCTCCTTCTTTGTCACTGGTTGTGAGCCACCACTTACAGCCCTGCAGGTCCAAACACTTGGAATGGGTGGAATTTGAGTAGCAAATCCAACCTCCTGGGTGTGACTGAGTCACTCCTCCTGCAGGTACTGAGCATCTGTTACCTCCTGGGGATTTCCTAGAGAAAAGGGAGATAGCAGGAAACTTCCCCCAAGTCTAATCTCTTATCAGAGGGTGTGGAACAAGTCTTGAAACACCTTTATTTGCCTCATACAAGGGGGGAAGAGCCTGCTGTTGCTCAGGGGGGTGCTCTGGGCGATGGCTTCTCCTTTCAGGTTGGTGACTGACTCATCCAGCAGGAAACTGCAACTTCCAGAGTGAATGTCTCATCCTCTGGACTCCTACAGCCTAATCTGGTCTTTATGATTCATGATTGGTGAAGTAGAGGATGGATGGGCAAGGTTTTGCTTGGGATTTGTTGTCTTTTGTTTCCTAGAAGCTTTTTGCAAGGTCTCATCTCATTCCAGTCTGCTTGGTGTCCCTTCACTTGGATAATGATCAGGAGCAGCTCCATCTGAAGTTTACAGAGCTTAGTTATCCTTCGGCTTTGTCCCACAGGGAACCACAGAACATCAGGGATTGGAAGGGATGTTGAAAGATCATCTAGTCCAATCCCCCTGCCAGAGCAGGGTCATGTAGACCAAGTCGCACAGGAACGTGTCCAGGTGGGTTTTAAACATGGAAGTAGTTCCTACAGGTTGGGATATTGCACAGTAGGATCAGACCCTGGGTGAGCACCAGCTGTGGTTTGATGGACGAGTTGTGCTGACGGTCTGGAGAATCAGTCTGATCAGGAGACATTGAGAGAGTTGGGGCTGTTCAGTTTGAGGAAGAGGAGGCTGAGGGGAGACCTCATCGCTCTCTACAGCTGCCTGAAAGGACACTGCAGAGATGTTGGTGCTGGGCTCTTCTCACAGGTCATTGCTGGCAGAACCAGAAGGATGGGCTTCAAGCTCCACCAGGGGAGAGTTAGTTTGTCCATCAGGAAGAAGTTCTTCCCAGAGAGAGTGGTCAGGCCCTGGCCTGGGCTGCCCAGGGTGGTGGTGGAGTCCCCATCCCTGGATGAGTTCAAAAGTTGCTCAGATGTGGTGTTGAGGGATCTGGTTTTGGGGTGACTTTATGTAGGGTAGGGTTGATGGTTGGACTGGATGGTCCCAAGGGTCTTTTCCAACCTGGATGGTGCTCTGGTTCTCTGTTTCCATGATTTATAGGAATCATAGAAACACGAAGAGATGCTGCAAACCCCGGATGCAGCGACACATGTTATATTAAAAGCAGCTCCGTCGCGGAGTCTCCGTGTCACTGCCCTGCCCCTGGCAGCAGAACAGAGATTAATTTTCCCAGCTCAGGGGAGCAGCAGCCCGACTCTCCCAGGTCTATCACAGACCTGCGAGCTGGAGCCAGTCTGGTGCAGCTCCCCAGAGCACTTCTTATCGCTGAGAGGAGTAAAGCTGCCCCTTAGCAGACCGTTGCACGCACGATGGGGGACTGCCAGAGGAATTCACTCAGCTCTGTGCATTCGAGAGCTGTCGCTCCTCAGATCAGCTTTTTATTGCAGGAGCTAGTAAAAGGAGCTTTATCAGGTTGCCTGCTTTGGGGCTGTCCTGCATCTGGCTCTGGTAAGCGTCCCCCCATCCACCACACGGGCAGCACGGGGGCTTTGTCCTGCTGCAGGACCAGGGGGACTGGACTAGATGATCCTTCTGGGTGCCTTCCAATCCCTAACATCCTGTGATTCCCTCCCACGTCACCTCTAGCCAGAAATACCTGACCCTGCAAAACAGGAAGGGAGGAAAAACCCAGAAGGAGCAACGGGAGAGCTGTCGGTGTTGCCGGAGGGGCAGAGCTGCTTGTTGTGCCCCCCTGTCCCGCTGCAGCATCGCAGCCTGCAGCACAGCAGTTATTGTGGGGAGTAGGTGTTTCATTAGCAGCCTGGGCTTTGGGAGGTGGTGGGAGAAGACTTGCCTTGACCTTCCAGGGAGGCTGTAAAGAGAGAGCTACGTAACGAGGGTCTGGGAGGGAGGTGAAGCGCCCGCTCGCAGCGCTTAGCTCCCCTGACACCCGCGCGTTGTCGTACAGAAGGAGCTGCTCTGTGGAGCCTCTCAAAAGCAGGGATGTCTGGTCATTGTTTCTCTGCTTTTCTGACCTTCCTTCTTCTCCTGGCTAGTGGAGCTTAAGGTTGGGGGGTGCTTAATGCAGGATGCGTGTTTTCCCCTAGGACTGGAGCAAACCAAGAAGAGCAGATTTGGGAGAAAAAGAAAAGGAACCCAAAGAGCTTTGAGTTCAAAACGTGAGAGTAAAGGGATCAGGGTTTTCTTTACTGAACGTTGCTATCTGGGGAGCTTTTGGTGTCAGGAGCCACAGGAGAACAAAGCCAGGCTCTGCTCAGTGTTGCCTAATGATAGGACAAGGGGCAGAAGGTGTGAGCTGGAACATCACAGAACATTGGAAGGGACCTCAAAAGATCATCCAGTGCAATCCCCCTGCCAGAGCAGGGTCACCTAGACCAAGTCCCACAGGAACACACCCAGGTGGGTTTTCAGTGTCTCCAGAGAAGACGACTCCACAACCCCCGTGGGCAGCCTGTTCCACTGCTCCATCACTGGAGGTTCCACATCAGTCTGAGAAGAAACTTCTTCATGGTGAGGGTGACAGAGCCCTGGAAGGGGCTGCCCAGCGGGCTGGTGGAGCCTCCTTCTCTAGAGACATTTAAAACCCACCTGGAGATGTTCCTGTGCAGCTTGGTCTAGGTGGTCCTGCTCTGGCAAGAGGGATGGGACTAAATGCTCTTTCAAGTCCCTTCCAATCCCTAGTCTTGTGTGATTCTGTGATCAAAAAGCTTGAAGGAAGAAAATGAATCCAAAGGGAACGCCCCCGCGGGGCTGCTGATGTGGACACACAGGCGATCGTTGTGTTGGGCTTCACTGACTCTCCTCAGAAGCTCTGTGTAACGTTACCCACCATGGAGGAGCGTAGGAGTAACTGCTGATGGTATCTGGCTGGAGCGGTCTGTGAAGTTCTGCGTCCTCGGTGCTTTCAGATACTGATCAATCCTTCAGCTGGTTTTCTGTGGGCGCTTTGACAGCCTTGGTTTGAGTCCTGACTGCAGTGTTCTTGGCTCAGGTTCTTGGGTACCTGCTTGTGTCAGCAAGGTCTCCCAGACCCAGGAGGGTTTCTGCTTCACGCATGAGGTTTGTGGTGGTTGGAAGAAGGTTTAGGCAGATCTTCATGCAAGAGCCAAACTCAACACCCAGGAACTTAATCTCTGTCATCTGAAAAGAGGGATCTGGGAGAGGCAGAGGCTTCTGGCTGCTGTGGTCAGAACCCAGCAGCAGCAGAGAGCAGCTCCCTCCTGCACAGATAAGAAATTCCAGATAAGGAAATAGCAGGGTTTTGCCTCTTTTTGAAGTCAGGTTTTCACTTCACAGTCTCTTTGGGACAGAAAGATCTCATCTGATACGTTGGTCTTGAAATGTTGCCTGTGTCAGCTCTCACTTGGAGTCTGAGGAAGCATAAATGGTGCTAAAAGGTGTCCACAAGGCTCTCCTCACCACACAGAACTGTGCTGAGAGCCACAGAGATGAGGGAGATGGGTCTCTGGAGCTTGGAGAAGAGGAGACTGAGGAGTGACCCCATGGATGTTGATCAATATGTGAAGGGTGGGTGTCAGGAGGATGGAGCCAGGCTCTGCTCAGGGGCACCCAGTGACAGGACAAGGGGCAGTGGGTGTGATTCTGTAGGAACCTGAAGGCCAGTTCATCTGTGAGCTGCCAGCCAACAGAACTGCTGGGTTGTGTTGCGTTGCCTGCAGGCCGATCTCTTGGGCTGCTGCTTCCCCTTCGGAGGACTTGGTTCAGTCTCACTTTCTGGACACGAGGGAGCAGAACCGAGCCCCTCGACTCGGTTGCTCCCCTCCCGTCGCCCTCGTTAATTTAATGTGACAGCCTGGCGAATAGGATTTGTCAAGCACTGCAGCCTTAAGCAGCCCAGATCTGCAGACTGTGCTTTGGATTTATCTGCTCCAGATGTGAGGACCAGTAAAAGGCTCCTGTGAAATGGAATGTCAGGCTTTGTGGGAGAAATGCCATTAGCCGCTGACTTTTCCTCATGGCAGAAAGCACGGAGCTGCCATCAGTCCGTTCTGTTGGGCTCCAGGAACCGAAGTGGGTTTTGTCACGTCGGGGCTGATAGCCCCGTGATAGCGGCTGTGGTTGATGCTCAAAGCTCTGCTCAGGGGAGACCTGTTCAGTGAAGGTCACTGTTCAGCTCGGTGTTGGGGCAGCGGCAGGGTTTGACTTGAGAAGTATTTAGGGTTGAGGTGCTGAGATGATCTTCAGTGGAGAGTGGTAAAGTCTGGTGAGGCAAAACCTCTGGCTTCGTGTATGAAATGGCTTGGCTTCCTCTCCCCATCAACACAGGGTCACTCTTGGAGACAACACTGATCCAGTTTCTGGGGCTGCAGACTTAGAGAAGGGCAGGGAGCTCCAGTTGGAGAAGGGCAAGGACTTCAAACAAATAGAGGGAAGAAACCTTTTAAGGGGTTGCAACCTATTGGGAACTTGCTCTCCAGACTCTATTCTCCGATTTTATGCATGAGCCAAGTTCTCTTGTTGCAGTCTCTGCGCTCCTCTGTGTAGGAGAAGCCTGAAAGATGAGCATAATTAACTTAACCTAATTTTCAGCTTAATCTCTGCATCCCCTCTGGTGACCTTGCTTTGGCAAAAGGGAAGAAGCACTGAGCAACACAATATTTATCACATAATTCATTCCCCAACAGCACAGTTTTAATTTGAGCTGGAAATGGGGGCTCATCAAACTCTGAGCAGTAGAAACTCTGGGGTAGCAGGAGAAATTGCTTCTCTTATTTTACCACTGTGAGTCTAGTAGGGTTTAGTGTTGCCAGAGCTTCTTCAGTGGAAGAAAACTCCGTCCTGTCGAGCCGATCCCTGGTCCAGCCTCCTGGATTCATTCATCAGTTCTGCTGGGCTTCCATCAGTTGCAGGCTTTGTGCCAGAGCGGAGAGGGTTGCTTGGCAGGATGGAAGGACCAGTAAGTAGAAACGGGAGTATGTGTGAAATGTTGACCCCATGTAGCTGAGGAGGGGAGCAGAAAGACCAGCAAAACCTCAGCCATGTCCCCTGTTTGTGTTTAACAGTGGTACTGGGCTGCTCCCAGTAGGGACACGCTGCAGCTTCCAGGACTGGGAGGCTTTTCCTCTGCCTTGCTCAGCCATGGCTGTGCATGTTCCTTCGAGTTGTTTTAATCTAAACAGACTTGGGTTCTGTAGGCCAGGCCCACCAACTACGCAGAGGAAGGACGATAGAGTGGGAGAGAGCACCCTGGCTCCCAGACTGGTACCGGGGATCTGGAGGGAAAGGCTGGGCAGGGAATGGACCCCCCTAAAGCAAAACAGCGATGAATAGAGCTATTGTGCTCAACTTTGGGAAGGAGGTTCCCCGGGGGAAGGTTGGGTTCCAGGACAAATGAAATCTCCTGTCGAATTCCTGCGCTGGCCAGATAGAGGAGCTACCTAGGAAAAACACAGCCGAGAGCTCGTTTGGCTTCTGTTCAGGTTCACACGATTCTACTCGTGTCTGGGTTTGCCTCTCGAGAAGGTGTTTTCCTCTAGCAGCTCTCAAGCTCCTCATCCAGTCTTTATTGTTGTTATTTTCTTCCAGCTTTCTGCCCTTGGGGTGGGCGGGAGGTGCTGGCCAGCTTTTTCTGTAGTCGGAGAGTCACAGAACATCAGGGGTTGGAAGGGACCTCAAGAGGTCATCCATCCCCCTGACTCAGCAGGGTGCCCTGTAGAAGTCTCCAGAGAAAAGGCAGTGCTGAGACCTGGGGGTCCTGGTGGCCAGCAGGATGACTACGAGCCAGCAATGTGCTCTTGTGGCCAAGAGGGCCAACGGCATCCTGGGGTGGATCAGCAGTGGGGTGGTTAGCAGGTGGAGAGAGGTTCTTCTCACCCTCTGCTCTGTCCTACTGAGATCACATCTGGAATCTTGTGTCCAGTTCTGGGTCTCTCAGCTCCAGAAGGACATGGAGCTGGTGGAGGGAGTCCAGTGCAGAGCAAAGAGGATGGTGAAGGGAGTGGAGCATCTTCCTGCTGAGGAAAGGCTGAGGGAGCTGGGGCTCTTGAGCTTAGAGAAGAGGAAAATGAGGGGTGACCCCATGGATATTGATCAATATGTGAAGGGTGGGTGTCAGGAGGATGGAGCCAGGCTCTGCTTGGTGTCATCTGGTGACAGGACAAGGGGCAGTGGGTGTGAACTGGAACAGAGGAGGTTCCACACCAGTGTGAGAAGGACCTTCTTCGTGGTGAGGGTGCCAGAGCCCTGGCAGGGGCTGCCCAGGGTGGTTGTGGAGTCTCCTTCTCTGGAGATGTTTCAAACCCGTCTGTTTGATGCTGTGATCTGGAGTTGACTGCGTGTCCTCTATTAAATACAAAACCATCGAGTTGGGGAATTGTTTCAGTTGGGAAAGACCCCTCAGATCATGGAGCCAACCATGATGCTGCCAGTGCTCTGGTTAAGTAACTGATTAAAAACTGGGAAAGCTCTAATCTATTTGGTTTTGTTGAACTTAATAGGAGCAGGTCTGGTGCTGGCCACACTGGAGCCGAGGTGACAGCTCGGTTCCCAGGACCAGTTCTGGGAGTCGGGGCAGAGCAGCCTTGTCTGGCTGTTGCCGCTCTCCTTGTCCCGTCAGCAGCGTGGCCGCCCCGCTGGGGAGATGGCCTGGGACTGCACGATAAGGCTAATTGAATTGGCCGAGTAAGTGCTCTGCGGGCAACCTGCCAGCGCTGCTGGGAGCTGGGCTAGCAGACGAGCGAGGCGCGGAGTGAGAGGCGGCAAGTCGGGCACCGATGTGGTGTCGGGTCCCATCCTCGCACTGCTCTCGAGGGATGGGTGCAGGAGTCTGATCCCAGCTGTAGCTGGATGCTCCTGACAGTTGGGTCGGTAGTTGGAACTGGCACTTGGCACGTGGTGGCCCCCTGCCCTGGTCCAGAGGAGCAGTGGGGCTGGGGAAGGGGCTAGAGGGAAACGCTGGTGAGGAGAGGCTGAAGGAGCTCAGGGATGACCTTCTCCCTCTGTCCAGCTCCCTGAAGGGAGGCTGTAGTCAGGTGTGGGTCAGGCTCTTCTCCCAGGCAACCAGGGCCTGAAGCTGCATCAGGGGAGGGTTAGGTTGGATGTTAGGAAGCCCTTCCTCAGGGAAAGGTGATCAGAGCCTGGCCTGGCCCAGGGCAGTGGGGGAGTCCCCATGGCTAGAGGTGTCTAAAGCCACCCTGGCTGTGGCCATAAGTGCTCTGGTCTGGCCGATGGGGTGATGTTAGGTGCTGGATGAGCTCGGAGGGCTTCTCCAGCCTCAGTGATTCTGTGATCCTGCTCTGCAGGGACACTGGCCTAGATGACCTTTCGAGGTCCCTTCCAACCCCTGGTGTGACCACGTCAGTTAGTTACTGCCTCACTTGGTTAGGTGTTCCTTGCCCTTGACTCAAGACTCCCATCACGTCAACAAGTGTGTGGGGGTAGAGACAAGGGGTGCCTTTAGCTGTTTGGTTGTGTCCTGAGCATGGCTTTTATTTATTACTTTTCCTTTCCCCTCCCTGTCAGACGCTGAGCCTCAGTGAGCTGCTTCTAACTGCTACCACATGTCTGGAGGCGGGGAAGGAGATGCTGGAAGGAGCACTCTGAGGACTACAGTAGCCTTTCTGGCTTCAGTGAGTTAGTCCTCAGCTCCTTCAGCTGTGCCACGTGAAAAATAAAGTGAATGATGTGTAAAGGAGCTGCGAATCTGTGAGAGCTCCGTGCTGTTGGGACAGAGATCACATAGCACATCAGAACTGTTCTTCTTGTGAGGATCTCAAAGCCCTTCAGGACTTTGAAGTAGGGAGATGTTTATTGCCTCTGCTTCACAAACGAAAACACAAAGGGTGAGACAAAGCCACTGTCTTGAATTTCTTGATTCACAGCAGCCCTTTGAGATGCTGTAGGAAGGAGGTTTGAAAGTTCAGCAAGTTGTGATTGAGTGGGAGATGAAACTGTCTGAGGTGGTGGTGAAGACCTGGGACTCTTGCTTCTCCTTTGAACCTCAGTATCACCTTGGCTTTTGTCTTCAAACTCCAGCAGCCTTGCCTGCTCTAAGCAGACAGGGGCTGTTCCCACTTGAGCTTTCTGAGATCTCCCCACCATCCCTGCCCTGATGGGGAGGAGACCAGCCCCAAAGTGCTTTAGCACTTTGGCCTGTGACCTTCCTGTGCATCAGGTCCAGGGCATCTGGAATCTTGTGTCCAGTCTGGGCCCTTCAGCTCCAGAGGACACAGAGCTGCTGGAGAGCCCAGTGCAGAGCCACAGAGGTGATGGAGGGAGGGGAGCATCTCCCTGCTGAGGAAAGGCTGAGGGAGCTGGGGCTCTTGAGCTTGGAGAAAAGGAGAGAGAGGGGTGACCCCATGAATGTTGATAAATATGTGAAGGGAGGGTGTCAGGAGGATGGAACCAGGCTCTGCTCAGGGGCATCCAGTGATAGGACAAGAGTTAATGGGTGTCAACTGGAACAGAGGATGTTCCCCATCAGTCTGAGAAGGACCTTCTTCCCAGTGAGGGTGACAGAGCCCTGGGAAGGGGCTGCCCAGGGGGGTTGTGGAGTCTCCTTCTCTGGAGAGGTATAAAACCCACCTGGCCATGTTCCTGTGCGACTGGATCTAGGTGGTCCTGCTGTGACAGGGAGATTGGACTGGATAATCTTTTGAGGTCCCTTCCAATCCCTAATGTTCTGGGTGATTCTGTGAGATCCTGGAGTGATTCTACAATTAAACCAGAACTCGGGGAGCAGCTCCCCACCTCATTTTCCCACCTCTGCCTTCGAACATTCACCCTCACTGGGAAGAGGATCCTTGACTTTTGAAGTCAAATTCACATCTGGTCTGTGTGAGGTTGGTGTCTGCATTAACTTTTGGTCTCATCTTCTTGTTGCCCATAAAACCTCTGCGACTGCTGCTGGGAGTGAGCCAGGAGCAACAGCAGCTGCCAGGAGCGCATCGCCCGCCTGGCCCTGTTCCTGCTGCAGCAGGGCGACTGGGCTGGCTGGTCTTTCGGGGTCCCTTCCAGTCCCTGGTGCTCTGTGCTAACTGCAGACCTGAACGCTCAGCTCCTGCACCTTCCTGCCTCGGTACCACCTGGGTGCCCGCTCTCTGGCGCTGCGCTGGGCTCGGGTTTTGCTTCAGGTCTCATCTTGAGCAGAGTCTCTGCTCTGCCTTCTGTCTGTCTCCTGGGGTTTTTTCCCTCCCCCTTGGTGCTGGCTCAGGCTGAAACCTTTGAGCTCCCGGGTTGTTTCTTGGAAGCCGATAGCCGTGTGTTAGCAAACGGAGCGAGCAGGAGGAATGTTAACTACACCAGACGTGCAGCAACAAGCCTCCTGTCAAAAGCCAACCTGCTCGCCTCTCCTGGATGAGGCTTGCAGCCGCCAGCTGGTAGGAAGGTGAGGCATGGAGTAAGCCAGGTGCAGGAGCAGAGCCGTGCGGGAGAGCGAGCTGCTACGTGTCGAAAAGCTTCCTGGAGAGCAGGACCGAGGCGGCTTCCCTCCTGTGCGCTGCTGGTTGAGCCAGGAAAGCCTCCCCTGTGCCCTTCTGCGCCCCTTGCAGCCGCGGTGAGGGCTGACTCGGGGGCAGCAGCAGCACAGATTCCATCCTGGGCGGCTGGGTTCCTGCTTTTCCAGCTGTGACAGGGTTTCTGCAAGCGGGAGCCGATGCATCCACTTGCCCAGAGGCGAGTAACGCAACCCGGAGCGCAGCAATGCGAAGCATCCCTGGTGCCGAAGCCATCCCGCGAGTCCCCCGGCGCTGCAGGGTGAGCTCGGATCAAAACAAACCTGGAGCTCATTAGCGATCGGGGCTGATTAAATCTCGCGGCCCCTTTGTTCTTCCTCCCTGGGAGTCTCTGGGCTGAAAGCATCGTCCGCTGCAGAGACAAAGCGCCTGGTGCTGCTGGCGAGCTCGTGCCTGGGCAAGAACCCCCCCCAGGTACCGGGGTGGGGGGGGACTCACCTGGTGGAGAGCGGCGCAGGAGAAAGGGACCTGGAGGTCCTGGTGGCCAGGAGCCAGCGGTGTGCTCTTGTGGCCAAGAGGGCCAACAGTATCCTGAGGTGGATCAGAAGTGGGGTGGTTAGCAGATGGAGAGAGGTTCTGCTCCTCCTCCTCTGTCCTAGTGAGACCGTGTCTGGAGTGTTGTGTCCAGTTCTGGGTCTCTCAGCTCCAGAAGGACATGGAGCTGCTGGAGGGAGTCCAGTGCAGAGCAACGAGGATGGTGAAGGGAGTGGAGCATCTCCCTGCTGAGGGAGCTGGGTCTCTTGAGCTTGGAGAAGAGGAGACTGGGTGGTGACCCCATGGATGTTGATCAATATGTGAAGGGAGGGTGTCAGGAGGATGGAGCCAGGCTCTGCTCAGTGTCATCTGTTGACAGCACAAGGAGCAGTAGGTGTGAGCTGGAACAGAGGTTCCACATCTGTATGAGAAGGATCTTCTTCCCAGTGAGGGTGCCAGAGCCCAGGCAGGGGCTGCCCAGGGTGGTTGTGGAGTCTCCTTCTCTGGAGATGGGTAAAACCCACCTGGCCATGTTCCTGTGTGACTGGATCTGGGTGACCCTGCTGTGTCAGGGGGATTGGGCTGGCTGGTCTTTGGAGATCCCTTCCAATCCCTATGATTCTGTGAGAAGTGTCTGTTTCTAAACGAAATCCTCCCTCCTGTGTTGCCTCTGCGCCTGGAACGCGCCGTGGGAGGTGGTGGCTGCATCGAGCAGATGCTGTGCCCAGGTAACAGATGCTGAGATGCTATCAGGTATCTGCCAACTTCTTTCCAAGAGCCTCCTGGCCCGTAAGAGTAGCTGACAGGGCATCAATCTCAAGTGTCAGCGGAGGTTATTAATTAATTATTACTGTAATGAATTCCAGCTTTAGATGGCAGACAGAGAAACAGGGTAACGCTGCCTGCGAGTCCTTAACAGGACTAAATGGATCTGTTTCCTGAGGATCTGTGTCACAGTTCAATGTTTTATTGTTTTAAATCTTTCCACTGGTTTATCATTTCATCTGCACTTGTCCATTAATTAGTTATGTGGTAGTTAATCCTCGCTGCTCTTCATCTCTCTGTTCCATCTGAGTAAATTTGTCTCAGCCAGGTGACTAAGAACAAAGGGATTTATCACAGAATCATTGAGGTTGGAAAAGACCCCTGGGATCAGCGGGTCCAACCGTCAGCCCTGCTCTACAAGTTCACTCCTGAACCAGATCCCCCAACACTGCATCTGAGCATCTTTTAATGGGGATGGGGACTCAACTACCATCCTGTCTGGGCAAAAAGTGACCCCAACTAAACTCTGCTGTTAACCCCTAGGGAAGGAAAATGAGGGGCAAAGCTCTGGTTCCTGCTGACACTGGAGTCAGCACCACATTGCTGCCTGGACCTGTTAGAGGAGCCTTGTGCCTTGAGCTGTGGGGCCAGGAATTTGGAGGCTGGGAGGTTTGCCCCATCATCCCTGGCAGTGCCCAAGGCTCCGGGTGACCTGACCTGGTGAGAGGTGTCCCTGCCCACAGCACTGGGTGCACGGGGTTGGCACTGGGTGAGCTCTGAGCTCCCTCCCAGCGCAGCCCAGCCCGTGATTGATTCTGCAGTTGATCGATTGAGCTCCTGTGGCGTCTGGGTTAGTCTGGCTCTGGAGGACGCGGCCTCTCTTTGCTAAGACCCCGTCCTCCACGGGCAGCGAGCACCTCAAAGCCCTTCTCACCAGCAGGAGCAGCAGCTAAAACAAAGGAGAGCTGTTGCACCCGAGGAAACCTGAGGACGTCATTTAATCCAGAGCCTCTCCATCTGCGCGGCAACGCGGAGAGCTCGAGTGAGGGTTCTCTTTTCGCTGTGGAGGACGGGGCTTTGGTGATGATGCCAGACGTGAGGCAGGGAGCAGGTATTTGTGTTCACATCCAGCCAGTGATAGGTTGGGGTTTTTCATCCCCCTCCCCACCACTGATTGGACTTGATCCTCTTCCCTCACCCCCGTCTTATCTGTTTTGAATTCACCCTGGAAATGCTGCAGCGAACACGTCAGACGGTTAATGTTCCGGCGCTTCCCCGCGCGGGCTCCGATGTTCTTTGGAAGCCCCTACACACCGATGTCCTAAAGCATCTACTGTCACCTCCCACCGCTCTGCTGCATCGGAGCCGGCGGCGCGGGAGCGGGGAAGGGAAGCTCCCGGTTAAGATCTGAGCCCGAGTCCAGACCGAACCTGCTCGTCAGGGGTGTCTGAGCCCCGGCTGCTCCTTGTGCCAGTGCTGCACAGTCTGATTTCTGATCTGACTGAAACCCCTGGCGAAGGCTTTGAAGTCGGTGAGGTTGTGCAAGGCTGCCTCTCGCCGTTTCCTCCTACGAGCACACCCCAGGCTCTCGGGCTCTTCACAGAGGAGCAGATGGTCCGGTGGGAAAGGCGCTCGGTTTCGCTGGGGTTTTGCAGAGCTGGGATGTGTGAGTGGGGCAGAAAGGAAGAGGGGGGCCATCAAACCCCAGTCTGATGTGTGTGGAGCTGGCAGCAGCTGAGTGCCCAGCGCGTGGAAGGTGGCTACCTGTATGCGACTTGTGGCTCCTTGTTTAGCAGTGACGTAGGGGCAGCTCTTCCCAGTGTCATCTAGTGATGGGACAAGGGGCAGTGGGTGTGAGCTGGAGCAGAGGAGGTTCCAGATAGATATTAGAAGGAACCTCTTCATAGTGAGGGTGACAGAGCCCTGGCAGGGGCTGCCCAAGGGGGTTATGGAGTCTCCTTCTCTGGAGATGTTTCAAACCCACCTGGATGTGTTCCTGTGCTGCTGGATCTAGGGGATCCTGCTGTGATGGGGGGCTGGACTGGATGATCTTTCAGGGTCCCTTCCAATCCCTAACGCTCTGTGATTCTGATTCCCCCTGAAACAATGAGTGTGACTGGATCTGGGGGATCCTGCTGTGGCAGGGGGTTGGACTGGAAGCTCTTTCGAGGTCCCTTCCAGTCCCTAATGGTCTGTGATTCTGATTCCCCCTGAAACAATGAGCTGGCTCCTGTGCGACTGGACCTAGGTGGCCCTGCTGTGGCAGGGGGTTGGACTGGATGCTCCTTCAAGGTCCCTTCCAACCCCTAATGCTCAGTGATGCTGTGCCCCCGGCAAGTGCATCAAAGGCTGGACCTAAAGGTCTCCTCTGACCGAAGAGATGCTGTGATGTCCCATCCCATGGCTTGCCGGTGCTTGTGCTGACCGAGCGCGGTCGGTACCGCTAACCCAGCCCCAGCTGGCGCCGCAGCCTCTCCTAGGGAAGGGCAAGAGTGCCGCGAGGGGCCGAGCAGCTGGGGGCTTGTTTGCTTTCATAGCTGCTGGCCTTTCCTGTAGCTCTCCCGTGACCCTCAGATGATCCAGCCCAGGACCCCGATGCTCAGAAGGGTTCCACAAGGAGGTTTATTTTCTGGCCCTTCCTGGAAGCGCTCTCGGCGAGAGCTCCTCACTGGTGACCCAGCGCCGCTGCCCTTCGCTCTCTGGTTTCTATTATGTGTGCGGTTCGCACTGGATTTGCCTCAGCTGTGATTTATTTGGAGTCTTCTGCTCTGGCATTTGCTGTGTAAGCCTGAGCATCCCTCGGGGCTTGGAGAGTGGCGCTTCTTCGCTCTTCATCTTTGGTTCTGACTGGTGGGATTGTTCTGCGGTGCCAGCCGGGGCTTCGTGTTTCTCCTTGAGGACGGTTGTCCAGACCTTGGTCAGGGCTGAGGGGAGCTGGCATCTGTTCGACCCCGTTTTTGCTGCCTTTTCCTGCTACTGTTGATTTTGGAGAAGCCAAAAAAGTACTTGAAATTGGAATTTAGCCTTCTAGAAGAAATAAGGGTCTTCTGGCTGTGGAGCGTCACAGAACATTAGGGGTTGGAAGGGACCTCGGAAGATCGTCCAGTCCAATCCCCCTGCCTCAGCAGGATCTGCTGGACGCATGGAAAATCTTCAGACAGACTCTGTCCTGTCTTGTTCAGGGACTTTTTGTTTGGCTGGTGAGGAAGAGCTGGAAAGCTGTTAATTTCAGTTAAGAGTGTTTGGGGGTTTCGTGTAGGAGATCACGGGTTGGTGGCATTTGGAGGCATCTGAGAAGATCCTCAAAGCTTTTCACCGAATTCATCGTGCAGGAGGTAACAGCGCAGAGAGTGGGGAGTGGAGCAGGAGCCAGACTTTTCTCTGTAGATTTCAGTTTCTTCTGTTCTGGGAGATAAACCATCACGATGACAGAGCTCAGGATGTCCTCCTGGGAATTTTTGCTCTTCCAGGTGTTTGTCAGGGGTGAGAGCTCAGCTCGGTCGCCTGCAAGCCCTGTAGCCTAACACCATGGGTGGTTCTTGGGCAGGAACCTCTCGGTCCATTACCATGTGATTCAGTCTTGGTGAGATACCGGTGATGTCATGTGTGTCCTGCTCCCACACCCACAGAGCCTGTGTGAGCCCTCTGCTCAGCTTCTGTTTTGGTTCTTTGGTGGTGAGAAGGGTGGCTGGAAGCCTCAGTTGTGGAGAACAAGTGTGGTCAGCTCAGACCAGGGTTTCTGGCTCTCCTCCCTTCACATGTACGGAGCACAGCCTTGTTTTCCCTTCCCAAGCCAGGATCCAACTACAGATCATAGAATGGCCCTGGGAATGGCACTGGTGCAACTGGTGTAAGTCGTAGAATCGTGGAGCCGCAGGGTTGGATGGACAAGTCCAGCCGTTGACCCAGCGCTGCCAGCTCACCGCTAAACTATGTCCTCAGCTGTAGGTCCGTGTGTCTGTTCAAATCCCTCCTGGGCTCATGACTCCAGCACCTCCCTGTGCAGCCTCCTCCAGTGTTGGAGAGCCCTTCAGTGCAGTCACCTGGCCTGGGACCAGGAGGTGCTCTGGATACGGCCAGTGTCACCTCCTGAGGGTCCAGGTGGAGACTAGTCTCTCTCCACTTGCTGCTTTTCAGCTGTCAGATGTAAAGAAACCAACCCAAACCCATGATGGACAGTAGGATGCAGCATCTGTAGGGAGCAGCGAGCCCATGGCACGGCTCGTCGTCCCTTGTGGCTCTGTAGGGCAAGGATTGTAGTCCCTTATGGCTCAGCAGGGAGCAGCGAGCCCATGGCACGGCTCGTCGTCCCTTGTGGCTCTGTAGGGCAAGGATTGTAGTCCCTTATGGCTCAGCAGGGAGCAGCGAGCCCATGGCACGGCTCGTAGTCCCTTGTGGCTCTGTAGGGCATGGATTGTAGTCCCTTATGGCACCAATCCAGACTGAGACCTCTGGTAAAGACTCCAGGAGAGGGCTCAAGTCCTGAGCCTTCCTGACTGGCCTTACTGGTAGCCCCATATGAATTCCCTCTGAAATCTTCTGCTTCTATTGTTCCAGATGAAGCTCTCTGCAGTCACTGAAACCCAGGCATTGTTTGCAAGGCTCTGTCCCGAAGCAGAAGAGCAGAGAAGCTGTCTGGCACAAAAATGTGGCTGGTAAACCACAAAAAAGGGCAAAGAATTTAGAGTGTGAATAACCCTTTCCCTCCCCTTTCCACGAGGCTTCGGTCTGATGGCACCTGATGAGAAGAACACAGCCGGCACTGTTTGGTGGGAGGGTTTGTCCCCGTGTCTGTGGTAGGTGAGTGGGTTTATTTGAACCCTTGGAGTCTATGATCTCTCTCTGCTGTGGGCTCACCAGTGATCTTTGAAATGCTTATTGTTGTTAGTTTGGGGCGTTGTGCATCAGAGAATCATAGAATTGTTTGGGCTGGAAAAGATCTTTAGGGTCATCAGGTCCAACCATGAACCCAACTGTCCCAAAGCCACTGCTCATGCTTGTCCCTGAGCTCCAGATCAGGGTGCTCCTGAGCAGAGCCTGGCTGACACCAACCCTTCACATATTTATCAACATCCATGGGGTTACCCCTCAGGCTCCTTTTTTCCCAGCTCCCTCAGCCTTTCCTCATCAGGGAGATGCTCCCCTCCCTTCAGCATCTCTGTGGCAGAGTAGAGGGGAAGAAGAACCTCTCTCGATCTACTAACCACCCCCGTTCTGATCCACCGCTCTTGGCCACCAGGGCCCAGTTCCTAGAAGCCGAGCAGGACACGTGGGGTCAACCGTCCCAAACAACCAAGTCCTTGTGCAGTCTACCTTGTGACAGCCCCATCCTCGTGCCCGTCTCTTCTCGCCGCAGGACTTGCGGCTCCAAACAAAGCGGCGCTTGTGCGAGGCGCAGGGTGGGGATGGCTGCTGGAGCCCCGTGTCTTCCAGGCTCACCCCCGCAGATTGATTTGTTGTGCCCTGTTCCCCTCCCACCCTTCTCCAGTCAGACGGTGTTTCCGATGCGTGTGACTGGGGACCGCTTGCTGCTCCCGCCGGCACGTCGGGACTTGCTTGTCATCTCCATTCTAAAAGCCCAGGGGGAGGCGCAGACAGATTCTCGCTTGATCTCATCGTTTGCTCTGAACCAGCTTCTTGAAATAATTGGCTCTGGAAACGCTTCCGTTGTGTTTTCACCGGGGACACGCTCATCTCCAGAGCCCGTGGGGGCTCTTCCATCACTTGGCCTCGTGGTGAGAATGAGGGTTTTTTAGCACCTCTGTGCTGCGGGGTGTTCTTTTCCCTGAGAGCGCTCGAGCTCACTTGGGGCTCAGTCAGGTGTTGGGTTGGACTTGGTGATCTCAAGGGTCTTTCCCAGTCTGAATGGTTCGCAGAACCTGCCTGCATGTGTTCCTCTGTGGCTTGGTCTAGGTGATGCTGCTCTGGCAGGGGGGTTGGACTGGGTGATCTTTGGAGGTCCCTTCCAATCCCTAATGATTCTATGACTCTATGATTGGAAGGGGCCTCCAAAGATCGTCCAGTCCGATCAATCAAGGAGCAGCCTTGCTTTGAGGCTGATGCAGGGGGTTGTGTGAAGTGATCCTGCTGTGGCAGGGGGATTGGACTAGATGATCTTCCAGGGTCCCTCCCAGTCCCTAGTGATTCTATATAAACCTTTATATTGTATATGAGCCAGCAAACTCTTGGCCTTTCGTGTCAGCAGGACGGAGCCAGGCTCTTCTCAGTCATCTAGTGATAGGACAAGTGTGTGTGAGCTGGAACAGAGGAGGTTCCACATCAATACGAGAAGGAACTTCTTCCCAGTCACAGCAGCAGAATCACAGCATCATTCAGGTTGGAAAAGACCCCTGAGATCCTCAAGTCCAACCATCAACCCTACTCCACGAGTTCAGCCCTGAGCTAGATCTCCCAACACTACATCCAGGGTGACAGAGCCCTGGAAGGGGCTGCCCAGGGGGTTGTGGAGTCTCCTTCTCTGGAGATGTTTCAAACCCACCTGTCCATGTTCCTGTGTGACTGGATCTAGGGGACCCTGCTGTGGCTGAGGGTTGGACTGGCTGATCTTTCGAGGTCCCTTCCACCCCCCAATGTTCTGTGACTCTGATTCTGCAAATTCAGTGGCCACAGGGACCACGTCTCCTCCCCGTGAAGATGGGGAGCCTCTGTCAGCCGCACCACCTCCTTTCCTCGGAGTGTGTTGGAAGCATCTGTGCGGCTCCCAAAGCGGGCGGCAGCGTCGCCGGCTGTTTAACAGAGGAGAAGGCTTGTGGGAAGCGCCTTCGCCGCGTGATTTAGTGGCCGGCTGGAGCCAGTTCAGTGTTTCTGCTGCCAGATCCCCAGGAGCTGTGTCCTAAACCGACTCCTGCCTTTACAGCCTGCAAAGTCTGTTCCCACTGGAACCTCTGTCTGAGGGTTTATGATGCTGCCTCGAAATGCTTTTCGTTTCCTTCAGAGAAGTTTGCCCTCAGCATCCCTCCCCCAGGCTCTTATTTTCAGTCACCCCTGCTGGAAAGCCCCACATCCATCTGATCTCGGCTCGTCCTTCCAGCAGGAGCCAGGGCTTTGCCGTCGGCCCCATCCAGCGCAGGGGATGTCAGCGCCTCTCAGGGTTATTTAAGACCCATCCACGAGGCAGTAAATCTGATGCTGTCACGCTGAGTTGGAAAGGAAAGCAGTCAGCTGGGGGAACGCGCTGGAAAACCCATCCGGAACGCCGTGCGGGAGTGGGGGGCGGCCGGGGCTGGGGGGCTGGATGCTCTTGTGGAACGTAAAATACTTGGAAGCTGTAGGGCTGGTGCACAGAAGCAAAGCAGTGAGGTTTGTTAACATGAGAGGTGGTGGATTTGATGTGTCTGGTCCTTCCAGAATCTTCCTCAGTCTGGTTTTTGCTTGGCTAGTGGTGCAGGTCTGTTGGCACCACGGGGGGAAGTGGAGCCAGAGGGTAACCGGAGCGATGCCGAGGAACGCTCCGGCACTGCAGTGGTTTGTTTTTCTTGTACCTCCCAGCTGAAGACTCCCACTAAATGAAATCCATGTGGGCTTTTAGGCTGTCAGGCAGGTACTCGGTGGTGGAGCTCTGTTCCACCTGGAGACACCAGTAGCTGCCAGCAGGACAAGACAAGGGGCAGTGGGTGTGAGCTGGAGCAGAGGAGGTTCCACATAGATATGAGAAAGGACCTTCTTCCCAGTGAGGGTGACAGAGCCCTGGCAGGGGCTGCCCAGGGGGTTGTGGAGTCTCCTTCTCTGCAGACATTTCAAACCCCCCTGGCCATGTTCCTGTGCACCTGGATCTAGGGGATCCTGCTGTGTCAGGGGGATTGGACTTGATGATCTTTGGAGGTCCCTTCCAATCCCTAACGTTCTGTGATCAAGCTTCCAAGAGCTGGCCTTCGTGTGGTTTGACACAAGACAGCTCTTGCTCAGGCTGGTGCGTGAGCTGGGTAACTGTGGCCGTGGCAGCGGGGCGCTGTCACACGTGCTCGGGAGCCGTGCTTTGCCGTCTGGATGTGTCCTTGGGATCCGTGCAGGTATCAGACGGGGAGGAACCCTGATAATCTGGAGGGAGCCTCTTCATCCGGGGCAGATACTTGATGATTGAATGAGAACTTCTGCGCCAGTAATTCCGACTCACTCTTGTACCCTGGGACTTCCCCCAGCGCCGGAGGATTAAGAGATTATCATAATTTTTCTTTCCCCAGAACATTAGCTCTGCTGGGAGATTAATGGGAGATTACTGGAGCTGTTTAAGAGGATTCCCCGTTGTAGGAGTGGAATATTCAGAAGCTGAGCTTCATCTCAGCTCTTTTGTCACCAGGATGCTCCTGTGTGCGTGGGGTGAGGAGAGATGGGGAGGGTGCGAAAGTCGTCCCCGTCTCCTTCTCTGGAGACGTTTAGGACCTGCTGGACGTGTTCCTGTGTGGCTTGGCCTAGGTGGCCCAATCCCCAATGTTCTGTGATCCTGCTGCAGCGGGGGAATTGGACTGGATGTCAACCTTGAGCAGAGAACTTCCCTCCTCCTCCTCCTCCTCGACGGCAGAAGTCACTTCTTTTTCTGCAGCGCCACGGCTGTGCTGGTGCTTCTCCAGCAAACCCAGTGTTCCACAGGGTTTGGGGTGACCCATGAGTCAAGACATCGGGGTGAGCAATGCTGAGGGTGCTTGGTGACCACCCTTTCCTCAAGCACCCTACAGCTGCAGCCCTTGGGGCTGACTGGGACAGCTGGTAGCGCAGAGCAGCCGCTTTACACAGTGGGTTAGGCCTGGAGAGGAAAGACAATTGTAGGCTAGTCGTGTGGCAAGTGAGTTGGAGCAGCTGGAAAGGTCTTGGCCACCTTGAAGTGTTTCAGGACGCTTCCTTCACGTCCCAGCTTTTGGAGGGCAAGCGATAGGAGCTCGAGTCTTCTTCTCAGCCTGGCTGAGGAGGGTCTGAAGCGTCCGGGGTCTCTTGAGCTTTATGGAACCTCACCACGTGCGTTGGAGGTGGTGATGGACCACACGTGGCAGCCAGAACTCCTGGCCTGACACAGAGAGACTCTTCCCACCTCCCTGTGACCGTTTGAGGGGGGAAGGAGGGATGAGGAACCCCCTTAAGGCCAAGGCTTTGATGAGCTGTGGAGCAGGGAGTGCTTTGGACTTGCCAAATGCGCTGGCGTGGCCCCGACTTCCCCGGATGGGTTCATACCAGCAGCCGAGCGGTCCGCGTGCCTGTGGGACAGCAGCTTTCCTTTCTCAACTGGTACAAGAGCCCTTCTGCACGCGGGCAGCGCTGGGTTTTGTTCTCCTCTCACCCCAGCAGCAGGGGATCCTTTTTCCAGGGAGCACCCGCTATGTTTAACGCACAAGAAGGTTCTTAGGTACTTGGAGATAAAAGGCATCCGTAACGCTGGTTCAGAATTAATGACGTCCTGGCAGCTCCTCCGGTGACTTTATGAGTCTTGGCGTCCTCAGGCTCTCGTAAAATAGGTGATTTATCAGTTGTGCAGCGTGAGAGAAGCCACCCTCCAGCTACGGTCGAGAGCCGGCTTTGATGGTGTCGGTAGAGGAAGGAAGAGAGCGGCGTTAGACGGGCTGTTGGGTTAGAACTACATCGCTGCCGCGTGTGTTATTTTGGAGGGGACGTGTTCCTGTGCGGCTTGGTCTTGGGGATCCTGCTCTGGTTGGGGGATTGGACTGGATGATCTTTTGAGGTCCCTTCCGATCCCTAATGTTCTGTGATTCTTTGACTGGACTGGATGATCTTTCGAGGTCCCTTCCGATCCCTAATGTTCTGTGATTCTTTGACTGGACTGGATGATCTTTCGAGGTCCCTTCCGATCCCTAATGTTCTGTGATTCTTTGACTGGACTGGATGATCTTTCGAGGTCCCTTCCGATCCCTAATGTTCTGTGATTCTTTGACTGGACTGGATGATCTTTCGAGGTCCCTTCCGATCCCTAATGTTCTGTGATTCTTTGACTGGACTGGATGATCTTTCGAGGTCCCTTCCGATCCCTAATGCTCTGTGGTGCTGTGAAGTGGACTTGCCCGTGGTCCCCAGCAGAGGCAGGGGAAAGAACCCAGACCTCCTGCAAAACCCTTCCCCCTGCTCCTCACCAAGCAACGTGTGAATTTGGGAGTCGCGTTGTTCCAGCTCTCAGGCCGTCCAGCCTGATGTCATATTTTGGCTGCCGTCAGGTGAACCATAACAAATCTTCTGGAACCAATTCCAGGTCTCTGTTTCTTTTCTTATAAACAAGTTCTTCTTGCCCTTGGCAAGTTGAGTTTGTCTCAGGCAGCCAAAAAAAGCCCCAAACTCGGGACCAGTTTTCTGTTGGTTTCAAGAAGCCAGGTTTCTGCTCTTCTGAGGTGCAGCTGGGGGCTCCTGCTGCATCGAGGACTTTCAGTGCTCCAGCGGTTCCTGTTAGCGCCGGGGGCCGCGGTGGTCGAGCGAGGATGTGGTTTTGTAGCAGCTGAAGCCAAACTGAGTCTGGGTTGCTGCCATCTCCCTCGTCCCCTGTTGCTCGTGTTTAATGTCCTGGGTCTCTTTGAGTTGCCACCTCTTATCTGAGTCAGCCTGCTTGGGCTGGCCAGTGTGGAGACCTGGCTGCAGCCTGGCCTCAGGCAGGTTCTAGCCATGAGCTTTCATCAGGACAGCTCTTCAGAGAGCATGAGAGGTGATTTAGGCTCCAGCTAGAGACAACAGGTTCCACCAGTGCCAGGCACCTGTGGGGCAGGTGGATGTGTGGCTGTGGTCTGGGTCTCCAGTGCTGTTTGTAGGGCTGATGGGGAGAGGCTGAGGGAGCTGGGGGGGTTCAGCCTGGAGGAGACTCAGGGGGGACCTTCTCCCTCTCTCCAAGTCCCTGCTGGGAGGTTGCAGTCAGGTGGGGGTCAGGCTGTTCTCCCAGACAACCAGCTCCAGGACAAGAGGGCAGCACTTGAAGCTGCATCAGGGGAGGGTTAGGTTGGATGTCAGGAAGCCCTTCCTCAGGGAAAGGGTGACCAGAGCCTGGACTGGCCAGGCCAGTGATGGAGTCCCCATCCCTGGAGGTGCTGAAGGGGCACCTGGCTGTGGCTCTGGGGTGCTGCTGGGTGCTGGGCTGGCTGATCTCAGAAGACTTCTCCAGCCTCGGTCCTTCTGTGACTCTGTAACGTGTTTCCACCGCTCGGTGACACTCTGGGCTGCTAAACGCTTCCACAGCTTTAGCTGCTGCTTGTGGCCAGCACTCAGTGGTTTGGGCTTCGTTCCCACTGAAGTCCTCTCTGTGCAGAACACTTTCTTTGGCTGTCTTCTGGTTTTGGTAAAGCTGTGGTTGGCAGATTTGATCCAAACATCTGCTGTTTGTAGCTGGCTGCGTAGAGGTTTACACTCCAGAAACAGCCCTAGGTGCTGAGGAACCTTTTCTGGCCAGCTCTTGGCCAGCTAAATGGTGCCTGTGACCTGCTGGTTTACTGGTAGAAAGGGGACTGCAGGGAGAAGCTCAGTGACCTGGTGGAAGGAGCCTCTCTCCTCTGCTCTAGAGTTAGTGTGGTGGACGCTGGCGACTCTGGAGACATCTCAAACCCTCCTGGCCATGTTCCCATGAGAGAGCCCGCTCTGGCAGAGGGGTTGGGCTGGATGGTCTTTCGAGGTCCCTTCCAATCCCTAATGTGGTTCTGTGACCTTTGCAGAGGTGGGATGGGTTCCTCAACCCCGCAGTGACACCCAACAGAACACAGACAGAGGCCGAGCGCAGCTGGGGATGAGTTTTCCCACCGCCTGCACGCAGCCCAGGGACTTCCACATCAGTTGCTGTCAGCACAGAGACCCCTCTGACATCACCGGGTCAAGGCAAGGTCCTAATCCATCACGGGGAACGGCTCAGCGCGGGGTCTGGGCTCATTTGTCTGTGCTCTGCACGACTGCTTTGTTCCTCATCCTCCTTTGCATCAGGGCAGCTCTGAGATTGGCATCTCCATCATCATTTGGCTCCTGCCGGGATGAAGGAGCCGCAGGTGGGGGCCGCCCGTAGGGCCGTGACGGTGAGTCAGTGATTTATTGGCTGGAGCAGGGCAGGAAGGTGAAGAGGCTCTTGAAGAAAAGGGGGGCTCAGCAGACCGTGGTGGTTCTCTGTTTGTGTCTGTCTGACCCTTCTGCCCTGAAGGAAACCGGAGCACGTTGCTGTCGCGTTGGAACTGGACAGGCTGGAGAGCTGGGCAGGGAGGAACTGCTCTAGGTGGTCCTGCTGTGGCAGGGGGATTGGACTGGATGATCTTTCGAGGTCCCTTCCAATCCCTGATGCTCTGTGATCCTGTGAAATTGCGATTCCTTTTTGCATCTGATGATGATGATCCTGACACTAGCCCCACGAAGGTCCACGTGGAAACCAAAGGGCTGCGCCCAGGTATCTTCAGCGGGTATCAGGTTCACCCAGCTCTGCCAGATCAGCCTCTGTTTGTTGTGTCAGGGAAGGAGGTGTGAGGAAGGAAGACAAATGACGTGGGGGTTAAAGGATATTGAGTGTTGGAAGTTCCCTAAGACCCTGGAATTTCTTAGGCAAAGTAAATCCTGCCCAAGGCCATAAAGCAGAAGTGAGTTTTACGTGCTGGAGCATTTTCCAGAGCTCCCCCAGCCCTTCAGCAGGGCTCTTTGGGGTTTGGGGCTGTTCCTTTCCCACCACCCTTCCCTGGATTTATCTCCAGCCTTGCTGAGGCTCCCGTGTGCTCCCTTCCCTTCTCCTTTAGTGTTTTATTACTTCTGGGGGGAAGAGACCTGAAGTAAAATTTCAGCTACAATAAATGTCCGTGGTGGAGCACCTGGGGTTCAGGTCTGAGTGATGGGCCCTGACCTCCCCTCCCGTGTTCGTCTCTGTCCCCGTTTTGAAGTCCCCTGACTGTTCTAGCAGAGGGATCTCTCACTCCAGCTGCTGCTTCCAGAGCTCGTTGGAAGGAACAGAGGGGAAACCTCCCTGTTCTTTGGAGAGAAGAGTGTTGGTGGATGGTTGAGACCCCAGATGAGCACTGCCGTGGTCCTAGCTTTGACTTCCCTCCATGACAACTGCAAAAAGCCTGACTACAGCCCCCCTGCAGGGAGATGGAGAGAGGCAGAGGGTCCCCCCTGAGCCTCCTCTTCTCCAGGTTGAACCCCCCCAGCTCCCTCAGCCTCTCCCCATCAGCCTTTCCCTCCAGTCCCTTCCCCAGCCTCGTTGCTCCTCTGGACCCGCTCCAGCCCCTCCATCTCTTTCTAGCAGTGAGGGCCCAGTACTCAAGGGGAGGCCTCCCCAGTGCCCCCAGTACAGAGGGAGAATGACGCCCCCAGCCCTGCTGGCCACACTATTGCTGATCCAAGCCAGGTTGCCACTGGCCTTTGGGGCACCCTGCTGGCTGCTGTTCTGCTATCAGGAGATTTTTCCTGGTTTCCTCTCCACACGCAACGTTGTGACTGGGACCTCACGTGCAGAGCAGCTCCAAGGAGATGCCAGGCTGGCAACATCAGTGGCACCACAGAGCTGGCACACGGGTGTCCTGGAGGAAAACGCAGGACTGAGATCACAGGATCTCAGAACATCAGGGATTGGAAAGGACCTCGAAAGATCATCCAGTCCCCCTGCCAGAGCAGGATCCCCTTCATCCAGTTGCACAGGAACACATCCAGGTGGGTTTGAAACATCTCCAGGGAAGGAGACTCCACAAACCCCCGGGCAGCCCCTTCCAGGGCTCTGTCACCCTCATGGTGAAGAAGGTCCTTGTCACGTTGATGTGGAACCTCCTCTGTCAGGATTCTAAATCTAAATCCTAAGTCCAAGCAGGAGCCTAATTGTGATCCTCTTCCAGAGACTCAACCTTCAAACATTGAACCATGTGGTAGCCTTTCCAGGTTCTTCAGGGAGCTGTGCCCATCCAGCCCGAGCCCCACAGGATGTGGTTCTGAGAGCAGAACAGGGGGCCCCTGGTTTTCTGTGGAGCTCTGTGAGGTCCTGAAGCGGTGCTGGGGGTCCATGGCGCTGAGTGGTGTCCTGACCCAGCAGTCAGATCTTGGATGGCAATGTCTATAAATACCAGGAGCGCTCTTGGGATGCTGAACTCAAAGAGGTTCTGTTGGAAGAGCGACTTGTGGCTGAGGGTGGATATATTTAGGGCTCTGGTGGAAGTGCTCGAGTTCTGCTTTCTCTACGAACTATAAATGGCGACGTCCGGGAGACGTTGACTTGGGAATGCACTTGGCACTTGTGCAACGGGGGGAGAGGGAGAGGCCAGAGCTAGCTCCCAGCTTACAGACATCGCCGCCTTCTTACAGCCTTGCTGCCCCTCAAGGGGAAGTCCAGAAATAGATGTTGGATCTGCTCTGGTTGGTAGCTGGTGTTGAGCCTGGGAGGAGGTCAGCATCGTTGGCCAAGAAGCCCAAGNTGGTGTTGGGGGATCTGGTTTGGGGGTGACCTTGCAGAGCAGGGTTGATGGTTGGACTGGATGATCCCAAGGGTCTTTTCCAACCTGAATGGTTCTATCATGATGATGAGTAGGAGGGCAAGAAGGAGGAATGAAGATGCAGAGCTAGAGCAGAATAGGTGCTAGAAGCCAGAGCAAGCAGCCTCAATCATGGAAGAGAGCCAAGGTGGACGTCCGTGGGGTTTGAGCTGCATCTAAAGGCATCAAATGATTCTGTGATTCCAGAGGGCACAAACGGCCCTTTAGTGCCACACACGATGTGAGACCGAGGTGAGGCAAAGGCAGAGCTCCAAACCCAGCAGCTGGTGAGTAAGGGGAAGTTCCTCAGCCCCACTTGTGAGCCTCCAAACAATTGGCCATTGTTGGCAGGAGCTCCAGGGAGCTTTGAAGGGAGGAAGCAGAAAGCTGCAAAGTGCTGCCGTTAGTACCAGACCGATTTGCTCTGCTGCCAAATCCTTCTACGAGTTTGTTTGAGGAAGTAGAAGCTGAGTGTTTCTGTTCTGGGATGGATTTGCTGCCGGTCTGTAGACTTTGAAAACCTGGGAAACCCCAGCGATCGGCCCAGGAGTCTAGTCAAACACAACCTGTTCTGGCTGTGTGGTGGAGGTTTGTGTTGATGCCCGTCCCCAGGGCTTGTGCTGATACTGGGCTCCAGGCAGCTTTGGGGTGAAACTGGTGATGCTGGTGCTTCATGAGCTACTCATGCTTGTAAATGCTGCTGTGAGCAACTTACTCATGGCTATGTCCTCAGTTCCAGAAGGACACGGAGCTGCTGGAGAAGGTCCAGTGCAGAGACACAGAGGTGATGGAGGGAGTGGAGCATCTCCCTGCTGAGGAAAGCCTGAGGGAGCTGGGTCTCCTGAGCTTGGAGAAAAGCAGACTGAGGGGTGACCCCATGGATGTTGATAAATATGTGAAGGGTGGGTGTCAGGAGGATGGAGCCAGGCTCTGCTCAGGGGCATCTAATGATAGCACAAGGAGCAATGGGTGTGAGCTGGAACAGAGGAGGTTCCACATCAGTGTGAGAAGGACCTTCTTCCTGGTGAGGTGACAGAGCACTGGAAGGGGCTGCCCAGGGGCGTTGTGGAGTCTCCTTCTCTGGAGACATTTCAAACCCATCTGGATGTGTGACTGGGTCTGGGTGATCCTGCTGTGGCAGGGGGATGGGACTGGATGGTCTTCCGAGGTCCCTTCCAACCCCTAATGATTCAGTGATTCTATGATTCCAGGGTGTTACCTGGGTCAGATTCCCCACCTAGACGTTGCCTAAGCAAGGAGAGGAACTGGGAGTGACAGAGGGTGTGAATGGCCTCTCCTCTCTGTGTTGGGCCAGCACACAGATCGTGGGGTGTATAAATAGCAGAATTGAAGGCAAGGAAAGCGCGGTCGTTATGGCGCGGACAAGGAGCGTAGTCAGAGCACATCTGGAGAGCTGGGCACGATTCAAAGACCATATTTCAGGAAGGACAGTGGACAATGACCACAGGATGAGAAGAGCCTATTGTAGAGGCTCTGAGGGCTCCAGCTGGTGCCTCCAGTTGCTCTAGTCCCACTGGTTGCTCCAAGCGAAGCTGGTTTTGCTGGAAAAACACCTAAAGTGGAGGTTCCTAAAGACTTCTGGATGGGGGAAGTGATGAAACCTCCTCTCCCTGAACTTCCTAATCCCTGCAGCAAGGCCACTGAAGGGGTTGGATTTTCTGGAGTTGCCCTTGTTTACCTGTCACCTCTCTTTTTCAAAAAATAAGGGGTTTTTACACACATAAGTAGTTTGTGATGTGTATTTTTTATAGATAGTGTGTGTACGGGTACATAACCCCTAAAATTTGCATATTGTATTAGCTATCATGTCTGTAGTTATGTATGATGTTATCACACTGAATCACAGAGCATCAGGGATTGAAAGGGACCAGCTGCTGCTCTCAGCTCAGTGGAAACGTCGTGCGGGTCTTGTCACAAGCCAAACGCCACCACAGACGTTCTTCCAGCCCCGTCACAGCAGCGGTGGTTCCACGTCGGTGCCTTCCTGCCGTGTGAGGGCCTTTTCGAACGGGTTCTAAACCTGAGTTTCGTGAGGTCTTTCGTTTCTGGTTGGTGCCACTGGGCAGCTGTTTGCCCGGTGGTCGCGGTCAGTAACGATCTCCACTTGTTTCGGTGCCAGGAGCCACAGGCAGAGGGAATCCTAGCCCTGGTTTTATTGTGGCTGAAGGGAAAAATCAATTCACATTCAGTTGCCTCGTGGACTTCACTAGCCCAACAAATTGCTTTCGCTCTGTGAGCGGTTCGCAGCGTCTACCCTTGGCCTAATTATACCCCTGATTCTTGGCCCAACCCGTCACGAGTGGAGCCAGCACGCGGCTGACGTGAGGGAGCTGGTACCCTGGGCGAGCTCCACGATGGATGCCAGGCAGCAGAACTGCTCTCCAGGCAAGTCTCCTTGGCCCTTTGCCACCTGTGAGTGGCCCCATCTTAACCTTCTCGTGGGAGTGTTTGATGGCCATCGGGTGGCTGGCGAGTTAATGAAGGGTTTAGATCAAAGCACAGGAGGCACTGAGAAAGTCATTACAAGGTGAAAACCATGGCTGGTCCTTCTCACAGGACAAGTAGGGGCTGGAAGGAGACGTAGAATCATGGAATCATTCAGGCTGGAAAAGACCCTTGGGATCATCCAGTCCAACCATCAACCCTACTCTGCAAGGGTTCTGGGCCCTGCAGTCCCAGAAGGACGCAGAGCTGCTGGAGGGAGTCCAGCGCAGAGCAGTGAGGATGATGGAGGAAGCAGAACATCTCCCTGCTGAGGAAAGGCTCAGGGAGCTGGGAGAGGCTTGAGCTTGGAGAAGAGGAGACTGAGGGGTGACCTTATGAATGTTGATAAATATGTGAAGGGTGGGTGTCAGGAGGATGGAGCCAGGCTCTGCTCAGGGGCATCTAATGATAGGACAAGGGGCAGTGGGCGTGAGCTGGGACAGAGGAGGTTCCACATCAATCTGAGAAGGACCTTGTTCCCAGTGAGGGTGCCAGAGCCCTGGAAGGGGCTGCCCAGAGGGGTTGTGAAGTCTCCTTCTCTGGAGATGTTTAAAACCAGCCTGGGCATGTTCCTGTGTGACCGGATCTAGGGGATCCTGCTGTGGCAGGGGGACTGAACTGGGTGATCTTCTGAGGTCCCTTTAATCCCTAATGTTCTGTGTTTGTGTGACTTGATCTAGGGGATCCTGCTCTGTCAGGGGGCTTGGGCTGGATGATCTCTTGAGGTCCCTTCCCATCCCTGATGAGTGGATCTCTAGGGGATCCTGCTCTGTCAGGGGGCTTGGGCTGGATGATCTCTCGAGGTCCCTTCCAGTCCCTAATGAGTGGATCTCTAGGGGATCCTGCTGTATCAGGGGGCTTGGGCTGGATGATCTCTCAAGGTCCCTTCCAGTCCCTGATGCTCTGTGCTTCTGTGGCAGCTTCTGTGGCAGTTTCTGCTTTGCTGCCTGCAGGGTCACCGCTCTCCCCCTGCCCCCAAAGCAGTGGCCAGGGCGATGCTTTCTCACTCCCAGGCCAGCTCATACGGCTCTCAAGACCTGGCCGATGTGGGAGCCTGACTCGCACACGATCCCACGGGAAAACCCCGGTGGCATCACCGGGCTGTGACACACGGCCGGAGTCTCGAGAACTTCCCGGCGTCTCTCTCGGGCACCGAAGGACTCTCAGCTCCCCCGAGGCAGACGAGAACATGCCCCCCGAAATCTCCCACGAGCTGTTTTATCCCGACACTAAATAACCCCCCAGCTGGCTGCTGGAGCAGCAGCGCCCCGTCGGTTTCCGTCCCTCTGCCCAGCCCCGAGCTGGTCCCCGCCGTGGGACTCTGCCCCCCCCGTTGGAGCTCCGGACAAATCCGCCTGTTTTCGCTGTCCCCCGGTCCGTGTGTCTGCAGAGGGATCCTTCCAGGGCTCGCCCGGGGCTTTGCACAGCAGCTCCCCGTTTGCATGCACCGCTCCTCCGGGCTCCGCAAGCCTCGGCTCCTCGTTGTTCCGGTGGCGGACGGGGGGCACTGGGCGGTGGAGAACTGCGACGGGATAAATCGCTCCCTTGTCCCCCGGGCATCCAGGAAGTGTTTGGATGCAGCCCTGCAAGCAGGATGCAGAGAGGATGAGAAGGAGGGGTGGGAGAGATCAATCCAGCGTGAAATTGCAGAGGAAAACACGGAGACAAAGAGACCCAGGGCTTGCACGATGCGCTGGCAGGGGTTTGCTTGCCAGGAGTCTAGGGGGTCCTGCTGTGCCGAGGGGAAGGGACTGGGTAGTCTTTGGAGGTCCCTTTCCTTCCCTAACGAGTGGATCTAGGGGATCCTGCTTATCAGGGCGATTGGACTGGACGGTCATTCCAGGTCCCTTCCCATCCCTAATGAGTAGATCTAGGGGATCCTGCTGTATCAGGGGGATTGGACTGGATGGTCTTTCCAGGTCCCTTCCCATCCCTGATGCTTTGTGGTTCTGTGAATCCACAGCAGCACCTTGTGCCAGGAGGTCACTGCAGTGACCACGTTCGAGCCTGGGCACTGCTTCAAAGGACCAGCGCAGCCCCGGGGTTTGTTGCCAGAGCTGCAGAGACCGCAGCTCCTGTTCACCTGGGGACGGGCTGGAGGTTCCTCCACACCCCTGCAGATCAGCCCTTCACATCTAGCGCTCTGCGTGCAGCTGTTCCAGCTGCCTGCTTGTTGCCTAAACACCGTCGGAGGCTCCGCTGGGGCTTTTCACGTCGCCTTATCTGCGCAGCAGTTTGTTTCTGGTGTTTGAAGGCTGTAGGAGCACCCAGCGCTGCTCCCTGGAGCCCAGCTTCACCCCTTCGGCCGTTCCGACGGTGCTTACGGCGCCGCATGCGTTTCGTTTGAGCCTCAAGGCTTCGGGTGCCCCGAGATGGGGTGCCAAGGGTGTTGGAGTTCTCAGCGGCTCCTTCCAGGAGAGCGGGTCGCTCGTCCGCTCGCGTGACTTCCCCTGTAACGGGCTGTCCTCTGCTCTCCTCCAGGCGTGCTGTCGCTCCCTGCCTACTTCAGCCCCTACAACGACGGCTCAGTGAGCAGCGACGGACGCGCCGATGCTTACGCCCAGCTGGAGCTGCGGACCTTGGAGCAATCGCTGCTGGCGACCTGCGTTGGGAGCATCTCCGAGCTCAGTAAGTAACGGAACCGGGGCTGCTCTGTGCTCAATTCACCGCCGAGGTGGAGAAGGTTTGGTTCTCCTGGCCCTTTGGTGGGTCGTTGTGTTGGTGCCGGCAGGTTCTCCTAGCCCTTTGGTAGGTTGTTGTGTTGGCGCCAGCAGAAAGTGGGTGCTTCTCCTAAAATCACAGACTGCTTCAGGTTGGAAGGGAACTTCGAGATCACCCCTGCCGTGGCCTCAGACCTCTCCAGCCAGGCCTTGGGCACTGCCAGGGGTGATGGAGCAGCACAACACCTGTCTGGGGCAGCCTGTTCTAGGGCCTCAGCACCCTCCCAGGGAGGGATTTCTGCCTCAGAGCTCATCTCAATCTCCTGTCTTGGAGCTTGAACCCAGCCCCCTTGTCCCAGCACCAGAATCCCTGAGAAAAAGCCTCTCTCCAGCTTTCTTGGAGCCCCTTCAGAGGCTGAAAGCTGCTCTGGGGTCCCCCTGGAGCCTTCTCTTCTCCAGGCTGAACAGCCCCAGCTCTCTGTGTCTCTCCATAGCAGAGGGGTTCCAGCCCTCTGATCATCCTCACGGCCTCCTCTGGACTCTAGGCTGCTCCAAGATCCCCTGGGAGCCTTCTCTTCTCCCAGCTGAGCAACCCCAAGTCCCTCAGCCTGTCCCCATAGTGGAGGTGCCTCGGAGATGCTTCTGGAGCTTTTCCTGTGGAACCCAGCAGTGTCACCTCCCTCTGATGATGATGAGGGTTCTTCCTGTTAGCGTTTGTGCCACGGAGAAGGGTCTAGAATCACAGCACATTAGGGCTTGGAAGGGACCTCAAGGATCATCCAGCCCATTCAAGGAAAAGCTTTAGAAAACAAGAAGCAGAGGCTTGGGGGAGGACAATCCAAGAGCCTTTTGGTAACAAGACCTCGCCCAACCCCCTTGGTGAACCCGAAGCGAACGGAGCCCCCCGTCCCTAGACAGCCCCCAAAGCCCCTCGGAGGCAAACAAAGATGGTTTGTGCTTCCCTGGGCTCCCTTTCCCTGCAGCGATGCCGCTGGCATCGTGCTCGCAGCCTCCGCCGCGTGAATGTTAACGAGCGCCCGGGCCGGCGAGGAGCTTGTGGCTCTCGCCAGTGGTTTTGCAACCTGCCTTAATTTGAGGTTTCTTTTGGATTCCTCCAACACACCTCGATTTGTCCTGCAGCACAAGAGAGCGCTTGTGGCAGGAGCCCCGCGCTGAATAGAGCTTCCTCTCTCCCTCTCCCCCTGGTCCTTGCGCTGGCCAGCTTGGCCATTCCATGGAGTGAATGGATCTCCTGATTCAGCTGCCAGAAGAGGAAAAGAGCGTGAGTGTGCCAAGGAGCAGGAGCTGGCAATTTGAATTCCAGATGCGTTCCTGCTGGGGCTGCTCGGGCTCCTGTGTGGGAGCGAGCCAGCGCTAGAGGCTTCGCGGTGCTCGCCGCGTGCTGGGGTCCTGGGGAGGCGGGAGCTGTCGCGGCGGCCGGGCAGGGGTGCTGCAAGGTTTTGCTGTTCTGCAGTGGAGTTTTGGCTGGATCTACCAAGACACAAGCCAGTGGCTCAACTGTGCACTGCCAGGGGAGGTTGAATGTCAGAGGAGACTTCTCCCCAGCGAGGGTGACAGAGCCCTGGAAGGGGCTGCCTGGGGGGGGTTGTGGAGTCTCCTTCTCTGGAGACACTTAAAACCCCCCTGGCCATGTTCCTGTGCGACTGGATCTAGAGGATCCTGCTGTGGTGGGGAGATGGGACTGGATGATCCTTCAAGGTCCCTTCCAATCCCTAAAGTTCTGTGATGCTGTGATTCTGTGACCACCAGTGGGATCCCAGACTGGGTTGGGTTGGAAGGGAGCTCAGAGCTCCCCCAGTGCCAACCCCCTGCCCTGGGCAGCGACAGCTCTCAGCAGACCAAGGTGCCCACAGCCCCATCCAGCCTGGCCTTGGACACTGCCAGGAACGATGGAGCAGCCACAACCTCCCTGGGCAGCCTGTTCCAGGGCCTCAGCACCCTCCCAGGGAGGGATTTCTGCCTCGGACCTCATCTCAACCTCCCCTCTTGGAGCCTGAAGCCATTAATAATAGCTGCTGTGATTGTACGGCAGTGGTTTGTGTCTGCAGAACAAGCACTGCTGCTGCCACCCCGAGACACACGGTAGCCCCTCGAGGGTTTCTCCCTGGTTCCTGTAACCCCACATCCCCACGGGTTCGAGCTGGAGGTCGTTTGGCAAACGCAGCGCATCGCTGCCGGACATCAAGGAACAAACACCCCCCCCAGGAACGTCAGGGGGACTGTGACTGGGTCCCTTGTGGCCCAGGGGCATCCAGGGCTCTTTCTCAGGAACCAGCATAGCAACGGGGCGACTATTTCGGTTCCATCCTTTCCCAGCATTGTGGCTGTAGGACACAATGGAGACACGTTTCCTGCAGGGGTTTTGGGGGTCTCTGAACCACAAAGCACCAGAGGCTTCTCCTGAGGAAACAGGGTCCTGGCTCTGGTAGTCCCCGAGCTCCCCATGCGGCTCTGTGTGGCTGCAGAGCTGCTGTCCTGGGCTCTGCGCACGGTTCACGAGTCTGCAGAGTCTCTTTGAGGAGAAGCTGCGTGACGCAGGTCGCCCTCTTCCAGACCTCCTCAAGTCCAGCAGCTCCCTGAGCGTGGGGCAGCCTGGCTGGGGGACCGAGCAGCCCAGAAAGCCGCTGGGTCCAGGGCCGAGTGCCGGCGGGCTTGTGGCAGCCAGCCTGGCGGAGGTTGGCTTTTTAATGAGAGGCTCAGGCCTCGTTAGCCTGGAGAACCCTGCAGCCAGAGTGGGAACGGGAGCAGCAGTCCCCCAGAAGCAGAGGTTCTGTTGAACGAGCACCTGGCTGGGGGTAGAACATCACAACCCAGCTGAAGGCCATGGAACAAGCTCATCCCTTCAAATGGAGACGCTGGCAGTGAGAGCCAAGCGTTCTACTGGTGCTACTGGCCTTGCCCAGGGACAGCCACGGCTTGGCCGGCGGGCTTTTCGCAAAGGCAGGAAGAGAACCTGGTGCTCGTGATGGGGAAGAGGAGAGAAGACTAGAACAGGTGGGAAAAGCACCTGGCGGGTGCTGTCGGGTTGGCCGGGGGCTGAGGGAGGTTTCGCTCTGTTTCCTGACCAGTCACTTGTCGTTTGAAAGGGCAACTTCCCCGAGAGCAGCCGCAGAGGGGCAGCCTGAGGGCAGCTGATCCCTCTGTGGAGGAGCAAGATGTGCAAAGACAAGGCAGTTCTCGTGGCCACAAGAGGTTTGAAGAGTGGCCTGGGGAGGACAGGGGATGGTTGATAACGGGATGCTTTTCTTTCTTCCTCGCCGCGCAGGTGACCTGGTGTCGCGGGCGATGCACCACATGCAGTGCCTGAACACCGTCCGCCCGGGCGTGAGTCCTGTTCGGCAGGCCCGGCAGCAGCAGCCCATCTCCTGGTCCCCCGACGCTCTCCACACCCTCTACTACTTCCTGCGCTGTCCTCAGATGGAGTCCATGGAGAACCCCAACCTTGACCCGCCGAGAATGGCCCTGAATAACGAACGGTATGTCGGTCGCTCAACTGGAGGTGGTCACGGAGTCAGAATCACAGCGGCTTGATCCAGGGGGGTTGGACTGGGTGATCTTTTGGGGTCCCTTCCAGTCCCTAATGGTCTGTGGTTCTGTGAGTACTCTACAACTTGGTCTGGGTGATCCTGCTGTGGCAGAGGGATGGGACTGGGTGATCTTTCGAGGTCCCTTCCCATCCCTGATGTTCTGTGAAGCATTTGGGTTGGAAAAGACCCCTAAGCTCGTCAAGCCCAACCCTTAACCGAACTGTCCCAACCCACCGCTAAACCCCGTCCCTGAGCTCCAGATCTCCACGACTGTGAAGCACGGCCGGGGTGGCGATTGAACCCCCTCCCTGGGCAGCCTGTTCCAAGGCCTGAGGAAGGAAGCAGGTTCCCCAAATGTCCAACCTAAACCTCCCCTGGTGCAGCTCGAGGCCGTTTCCTCTTGTCCTGTTGACACGTGAGAAGAGGCCGACCCCCAGCTCCCCCCAGGCTCCTTTCTGGCGGTTCCAGGCAGCAGTGAGGGTGCTCTGCGGAGCCTTCCGGCGGCTCCGGGCGGTGCTACCTGCGAGGCGTCAGCTATTCCTGCGGCCACGCCAGACCGCGCCGCCAGCCTTGGAACCGGGACTGGAAAGCGAGCCGCTCCTTCACGCGGTCTTTCCGAGCGCGTGCGCTGCCAGCAGGGCTGCTCTGGAGACGCCGCCAGAAGGCCGCGCGGCTGCCCGGGGCAGCAGGGGCCTTCCCAAAGAAAGCGGCACCTCGCGAGCGGCGCCGGTTAACGGTTGTCACCGCCGGCCTCGGGAAGGGGGACGCCGCTTGCCGCCGGGAGCTCTGGAGGGGTTTATGAGCGGCCCTCGGCAGGACTCGTCCGGCTGGCGGTGGGTGTCTGGAGCAGAAGGAAGCCTCCGCGGGCAGCCAACGCCCCGGCAGTGCCGGCAGCGGGGCTCCCGAGCTCCTGCCGGCGCTGCCTCGGAGAGAAGGGCCGTTATTGGGGCGGTCAGAAATTTTCCAGCGGGATGTTTTTGCTGTTGGAAAGCTCCCTGGTTTCCTTCCTGCCCAGCTCCTTGGCAGCCTGCCCGACGGGGCTGGTGGCAGCGCCGAGCTCGGGAGCCCTCGGAGCTCTGGCCATGAGCTGAGCTCCCTTCTGATATTTACATGGAACCTCCTCTGTCCCACCTCACACGGGCTCCATCCTCCTGACACCCACCCTTCACATACTGATCGACATCCTCAGGCTCCTTTTCTCGAAGTCAGGCAGGAGCTCCGTGGTTTTACAAAGTGAAAAGGATTTTCCTCCTGTTTGCCTGATGCTTCCCCCTAAATCCTGTCAAGAAGACCAAGCAGTGGGCAGAGCCTGAGCTTCAGAGAGACGGAGCTGACGTCCGGTGTGAAGAGCCAAAGGGGGTCGGGTGGAGCTGGATCACGGCATCATAAAACATCAGGGATTGGAAGGGACCTCGAAAGATCACCCAGAGCAGGATCGCCCAGACCAAGTCGCACAGGAGGAGGCTGAGGGGAGACCTCATGGCTCTCTACAGCCATCTGAGAGGACCCTGCAGAGATGTTGGTGCTGGGCTCTTCTCACAGGTCATCAGCAACAGAAGCAGAGGGAAGGGCTTCAAGCTCCAACAGGGGGGGGTCAGACTGGCCATCAGGAAGAAATTCTTCCTGGAGAGACTGGTCAGGCCCTGGGATGGGCTGCCCAGGGTGGTGGTTGAGTCCCCATCCCTAGATGAGTTTAAAAGTTGCTTGGATGTGGTGTTGGGGGATCTGGGTTAGGGGTGACCTTGTAGAGCAGGGTTGGTGGTTGGACTGGGTGATCCCAGGGGTCTTTTCCAGCCTGAGTGATCTGCACTTTTGGGGCTCCTGGATAGATCTGTCACTATTGAATAGTGATCGGAAGTCTAGTGGGGGCTCCTGGATAGATCTGTCACTATTGACTATTGATCTGAAGTCTAGTGGGGGCTCCTGGATAGATCTGTCACTATTGAATAGTGATTGGAAGTCTAGTGGGGGCTCCTGGATAGATCTGTCACTATTGAATAGTGATTGGAAGTCTAGTGGGGGCTCCTGGATAGATCTGTCACTATTGAATAGTGATTGGAAGTCTAGTGGGGGCTCCTGGATAGATCTGTCACTATTGAATAGTGATTGGAAGTCTAGTGGGGGCTCCTGGATAGATCTGTCACTATTGAATAGTGATTGGAAGTCTAGTGGGGGCTCCTGGATAGATCTGTCACTATTGAATAGTGATTGGAAGTCTAGTGGGGGCTCCTGGATAGATCTGTCACTATTGAATAGTGATTGGAAGTCTAGTGGGGGCTCCTGGATAGATCTGTCACTATTGAATAGTGATTGGAAGTCTAGTGGGGGCTCCTGGATAGATCTGTCACTATTGAATAGTGATTGGAAGTCTAGTGGGGGCTCCTGGATAGATCTGTCACTATTGAATAGTGATTGGAAGTCTAGTGGGGGCTCCTGGATAGATCTGTCACTATTGAATAGTGATTGGAAGTCTAGTGGGGGCTCCTGGATAGATCTGTCACTATTGAATAGTGATTGGAAGTCTAGTGGGGGCTCCTGGATAGATCTGTCACTATTGACTATTGATCTGAAGTCTAGTGGGGCTCCTGGATAAATGTGGACTCGTCTACCCCAGGTTCACTGAGTTGGCCAAGGTGGTGGTCTACCCTTAGAGCTTAACATAGACACCACCGACGGCCCTCGTCCTGCCGCTCTGTGGTTGTCCTGCGTGTGTCACGTTTCCTGCAGGACAGTTGGTGCCATCTAATCCCTGAGAGGAGGGGCCAGAGCTGGGTCCTGCTTCCTCATGCAGCTGATTGCATCTCTCTGGGCTGCCTCCTCTTCCAGCTCCCTTGTTAGGGCTGTAAATTGTGTTGATGCCACTGGTCTGTAGAACGTTCTAGAAGTAATCCTGGGCTTGTCCATCGCTGCCGGTGGATCCAGACCTTTCTGAGCCCTGTGTTTGTCTGACTCGGCGGCTGCTTTGTTTGATGCCAAATGCCAGCGAGGGTCAAACACTGACATCAGCAGAAGCCCGCGGCCGTTCCCGCCCGGCTCGGGGACAACGCGGTGAAACGCCCCTGGAGCTCCAGAGCTGGGTTGGGTTTGTCAGCCGCCAGCAGGACGATCAAGAGCTTTGCCAGTCTGCTGGAAAGTCACAGCCCTGCAGCTGGAAGAGCCACAGACGCTGCGGGAAGCCAGCTGCGATCACACAGCAGGTCGCCTTGCAAGGAAGAAGCTTCTATGATCACAGAACCCCAGAACATTAGGGACTGGAAGGGACCTCGAAGGATCATCCAGTCCCATCTACCTGGCAGAGCAGGATCCTCTATCAGAGAATCACAGAGCATTAGGGATTGGAAGGGACCTCGAAGGATCATCCAGTCCATTAAGGATTGGAAGGGACCTCGAATGTGNTCACAGAGCATTAGGGATTGGAAGGGACCTCGAATGTGTTCAGAGGAGGAGACTCCACAACGCCCCTGGGCAGCCCCTGCCAGGGCTCTGGCACCCTCATCGTGAAGAAGGTCCTTCTCAGACTGATGTGGAACCTCTTCTGCTCCAGCTCACACCCACTGCCCCTTGTCCCATCACTAGATGCCCCTGAGCAGAGCCTGGCTCCATCCTCCTGACACCCACCCTTCACATATTTATAGCCCTTTCGAGGTCCCTAACGATTCTGTGATTAATGAGGCCACCCCTCAGTCTCCTCCTCTCCAAGCTCAAGAGCCCCAGCTCCCTCAGCCTCTCCTCATCAGGCAGGTGGTCAGAGCAGACTGAGTGGAGCAGAGGCTTTGTGACCACCTTTTCTCCCACACCCCATAAACCCCTGGGGACTGAGAGCAGAACACCCTCTACGAGCACTTCATGCACCTGCTTCTTCACCCGACGGTCTGGCAGCGCATCTGCACGACGAGTCGGAGCCCTCAGCGCCGCGAGCTGCTGCCTTTCCCGCTGCTCAGGAGCCTTGAACTGGGAGGGCTGTGCTCACGTGGCCCGTGAATCCCCTCTTAGAGGGAGCTTAGAGGGAGCGTTGACGTGCCAGCATCTCCAGAAGGTCTTGCTCAGCCCTGCACGGGCATCCAGCCGGCAGGAGAGGAAGGGCAGCCAGGAGGAGCTGCTGCCGAGACCCGCGTTGGCCGCGCCGCGTCCTCCTCGCCGCGGAGAGCCGGCGTAGCCGCTTAGGACAGAGCTTTTCTCCAGATGGGTGTTTCCAGACTCCCCCTGCTCTGTCAGGAGGCTTTTTTCCACACACCCCCCCCAACTCCCTTTTAACAGCAGCTTTATGGACTGTTATGAAGTGCAGCAGCTACATCACTGTCTGTCCTCTCGCTTCGGCGGCGGCGGGGCCTCTGCTAATTCAAATTTAATGTCTTTGTGTCTGAAGAGCTCTGGGCCCGTTGCTGCCCCGGGAGCACAGCCTGATGCGCTCAGGGCCGGGAGCTGTGGCTTGGGAAGAGCTTGGGGGCCTCTTGGCTGGGAGATGCCTTCCTGCTCGGCCCCACCGATCAGGGACAGATACAGGGGGCTAGCGAAGGGCTCCGTGGCTTGTTCAGAAGGGACCTGAAGACGTGCAGCCGTCTGCTGCTGCTGCTGAAGGGTGAGCTGGCTGCGTTGGTCAGGAGGCTATAAATAGGTGAGAGCAGCCTCCTGCGCCAGCGCTGAGGAGAGAAGCTGTGCCAGTGTCTTTCTTCCCAGTGAGGGTGCCAGAGCACTGCAAGGGGCTCCCCTGGGAGTCTCCTTCTCTGGAGAGGTTTAGACCCCACCTGGGTTCCTGTGTGACTGGATCTAGGGGATCCTGCTCTGGCAGAGGGACTGGACTGGCTGATCTTTCCAGGTCCCTTCCAGTCCCCAATGTTCTGTGACTCTGTGATGATGGAGATGCCACAACCTCCCTGGACAGCCTGTTCCAGGGCCTCAGCACCCTCCCAGGGAGGAACCTCTGCCCAAGACCCGTCAGCCTGTCTCCATGTCCACTAGCCATGGATCCTTCCCGCCAGAGCCGCGGTTCCACCTCGGTGCTCTCATGGAAGCTCAAACCAGGTCGCGGAGGGCGACGGTGGGACCCAGCCAGCAGGTTCTTCCCTTTCAGCAATCGCTGTTCCAAAGGAAGTGACTGTTATTCCCTGTTGGACTCGATGAGAGGCCTTCAGTCGCCCACCTCGCCGGGAGCGAGCCCAGGCTTTGGCAAAGGCCACACTAAACACAGACGCAAGCCAGGGCTGCGGTGGGAAGAGCCTGTCTTTGTGAGGATGCCCTTGGCTACGCAGAGATGGCCTTTGAGCCCCTGGTCCTTCAGAAGGGCTGAGCTCTGTAGATCTGGTGGCCCAAGTGACACACAGAGGCCACCATGTTCTCCCCTAGCTTGCTGTGTCTCACACGAGGTTCAGCAAGTCCATCCTCAGAGCTGCCTCCCGTCCACTTGCGGCCGGTCAGAGCTGTCCGTTCACCGAGGTCCGGAGCCACGCGAGAACAGGTCACCCCCGGGTCGTTTGGGAGCAGCCCAGTCGGTGGTTCCCCTTCCTCCACGTTTCCTCTGCCGAGGAGCCTCCTGGCAGAGCTGGTCCGGGATCAAACAGCTCTGGGGGAGCCAGATGGAAGCCGCTCGCGTCCTCGCCCGCGCTGCTGCGGCTGGGTCCATCGCGTGCGGCTCTCTCTGCCTCTTGTCGTCGGCTCTCTCCAGCCTAAGCTGCTCTTAATTATTTTCTGTCTGTCTAGAAGCCCAGAGCTCCCCAGATGTTCCCAAGATGCTGCCTCTGGAGAGCCCAGCAGCCCAAGCTCCTTGTCTCCAGCCTGGAAACGGAACCCTCTTCCCTCTAGTTGAAGCAGAGTTTGTGAAAGGGGTTGTAATAAATAAACCACAGACGTGAGGGGTTCGGCGCGAGTTCCTGAGCGGTTCCTCAAGGGCTGGTTTCCCTAGGGAGCTCCAGCTGAAGTCCTGCCTTTGATTTGCTTGCTTGGCCTTGGTGAGCCCGTCCTTGGACGGGCAGGCAGACCCGTCTGATGCCGCTGCACCTTGGTCGTAAGCGCCGCTCGCGGGCGGAAGAGCTGCTGATTCTGTCTGGGGTTGCTGGGATCACTGGGAGAGGTCAGAGCTGCCCACTGGAGATGTAATCGCTTCTGGTGCTGTTTTCTGTTCAGAGGGAGTCTCCTTCTCTGGGGATGTTTCAAACCCCTCTGGAGATGTTCTTGTGTGACTGGATCTAGGGGATCCTGCTGTGGCTGGGGGATAGGACTGGGTGATCTTTTGGGGTCCCTTCCAATCCCTAATGACTGGATCTAGGGGATCCTGCTGTGGCAGGGGGTTGGACTGGATGATCCTTTGAGGCCCCTTCCCATCCCTGATGCTCTGGGATTCTGTGTGCTTAGAAAACCTCCATCAGCTTTCAGTCCTTCAGTCCGTTGGCCTCTTGTTGCCCAGCGCTGGGTCTGGGTTGCCAGGGTTTACCGTGCTCCTGACCACTCTGCAAGGGGGCGGGTCTGGGTTGACTCTGATGGGGCTTCTCTTCTTCTTCACACAGGCCCTTCATGCTCCTGCCGCCGCTGATGGAGTGGATGAGAGTGGCCATCACGTACGCCGAGCACCGGCGCAGCCTGACGGTGGACAGTGACGACGTCAGGCAGACGGCCAGGCTGCTCCTGCCTGGGCTGGACTGCGAGCCCCGGCAGCTCAAGTAAGTGCCCGCAGCTCTAGGAGCAGCCCAAGTCCTTCTTGCAACTTCCTTAGAGCATTTCAGAGACCCACAGGAATATTTAGGGCCTCTGAGCTGAACCCCGTGTCCCAACCCACCGCTAAACCCTGTCCCTCAGCTCCACATCTCCACGACTGTGGAGCATGGCCGGGGGTGGCGACTGAAGCCCCTCCCTGGGCAGCCTGTTCCAGGACCTGAGGACCCTCTCTGGGAGGAAGCTCCTCCTAAACCTATTCCTCAGCATCACTGCTCCTCAGTGTAGTCCCTCCTTGTGCCTTTGGGTTGAACGAGTGGGCTGGACTCCTTAATGACTGTAGATACTGTTTGATCTGCTCTTAACCGATGGAACCATCACCTGGAGAGACAAAAACACACCAAGGCTCTTGGGTTTCTTTTTCATGACCCGTAAAAGCAATGGGAGGCTTCTAGTTGTGAGTCTTGCACCTGCTCTGGTGGCTTCATACTTTCCCTTCTGGCAGCCAAGAGACTCCTGCCTTCTGCTGCACCTCCCCACTGGAGGGTGGTTCTTCTTGCCCACAGAACCTCCTGGGAAGCTCAATTAGCAAGTTGACTGCAGGTCTTGTTCTGAGCTCCTGGTTCCTGCTGCTGAGGTGATGACCATGAGCCAGCAGTGTGCTCTTGTGGCCAAGAGGGCCAACAGCATCCTGGGGTGGATCCGAAGGGGGGTGGTTAGCAGATCCAGAGAGGTTCTTCTCCTCTTCCCTGGTGAGACCACAGCTGGAGTGTTGTGTCCAGGTCTGGGCCCCTCAGTTCAAGAGGGATGTGGAGCTGCTGGAGGGAGTCCAGCGTAGGGCAATGAGGATGATGAAGGAGGTGGAGCACCTCCCTGCTGAGGAGAGGCTGAGGGAGCTGGATCTCTTGAGCTTGCCAGGCAGGTCACAACCATCGTCGGCACTCCCGATGCGGGTGGGGAAGCGCTCGCTTGCAGAGAGCCCTGGTCCCTCTCCACCTGATGAAGAGGTAGTTGATGTACGTTGATGGCTCTCACTGCTTCCTGATGAGGATGTCTCCTCGCTGCAGGCCAGGTTTCAAGCACTCATTTCCAGCAGTTGCCACTTAGGAGGCCCAAAGAGCAACGGGGCTCTGCTCCCTCTTGAAGGTGTCGTGTGAGGACCTCAGGTCTCTCCCCTTCCCAGCTCTCGCGGCTCTGCCCACCCAGTGTCTCTTGACTCATCTCTCCGCTTCAGAGGCGCTTTCCTGGGGAGCGCGTGAGGAGCACCTGAGGAGCCTCTGTCCTCTGCTCCCACGTGGGAACCTGGCTGGGTGTCTGCGTGGGAGCTGCTCCCCCAGCCCTGGTGGGATGCTCGGGCTTGTAGCACATCCTACATGGAAGCCCTGTCAGGCCAATGGGACAGGAACTTCTGCAACAGTTGAGGAGAAACCAGCAGCCACCTCTCTGCAAGGCCCCTTTGGGTAGTTTCAGAGGGCAAAAAGGGGTCTCCTCAGGCTGAACCGCTCAGCCCCCCCTCGTTGAATCTGTTGTCCCGGCCCCTCACCAGATGGAGCACCCAGCCCCTCCACGTCCCCGACGTTCCCTTCCGATTTCCCAGTGTGACCAGTCAGCAGGATCTTCCACCCAGCATCTCCTCAGCCGCTGCCATCCCTCCCCAAGCCGGGCAGCGGTCAGAAGTGACCAGGCTTTACGGTCACCCCTGGGCTCCTTCCCATTGAGGTGAAGGTCTGATGTCACCCGGAGGACAAGGACTTCCTGACCCTTGCAGAAGCCTTGATGTGTCTCCTTGTCTTCTGAGGTGCTGCAGAAGCGTTGGGACTGGTCCAGCACCTGCACTGGGGGATCACTTCGTGTCCTCTGATGTTTTTCTCCCCAGGACCATGATCTCCTTTCCAAAACACCTTTTCATCTCAAGACAGGACCAGTGGGGCTGGTAGAGTAGACCAGTTGCCCTACCAGTTAGCCTGGCAGGGAGGTTGTGGAGCTAGAAAAGAGGAGTCTGGGTGACTGTTGTGTCTTCCCCAGGCCCGAGTGCTGCTTCAGCTCCTTCCGCAGGCTGGACGCCAAGGCGGCCACCGAGAAATTCCAGCAGGACCTGGGCTTCCGGATGCTCAACTGCGGGAGGACCGACCTGATCAACCAGGCGATCGACGCGCTGGGGCCCGACGGGGTCAACACCATGGACGATCAGGTGGGTCCTCGGGCCTCACCCTTCTCCTTGGTCCTTCTCCACGGCGCCCGGGGCCGCGTCAGCTGCCTCTCGGAGGCTTCAGGCGGAGAAGGAGCCGCTTACCCCCAGAGGGTCCTTCGTCAGCGGGTGCAGCTCTGCTCCTGGGGTGCTCCCAGACCCTGCTGGGGGCAGAGCTGCCAGAACAACTCTCCAGCCGTTGCTCTTCAGCGCTTGAAAGAGTCAAACCACCGCGGCCTAGTAACCGAAAGACGGCACGTCGCTGCTGGCTGGTGCCTGAGAACCCAAACGCGTCGCTGTTCCGTGCTCCAAACAGTAGAAGAGTCGCTGTTTAATAGTCGAGAAACACCAATGCTTTGCTGCGTCACGCTCGAGGAGTTCTAATAATTAGTGTTTAATACCTGGAAAGTTCAAAGAACTGCTACTTGATACCTGGAAAATCCAAATAATTGCTATTTGATAGTCAAAACATTCAAATAATTGCTATTTAATAATTGACAAATATAAATATTTTACTACTTAATGCTTGAGACATTATAATAATTAGTATTTAATACTCGAAAAATACAATTGATGTTTGATGCTTAAAAATTCAAGTATTTTACTCTTTAATACTCAAAACATTCAAATAATTTCTATTTAGTACCTGAAAAATCCAATAATTGCTACTTAATAATTGAAAAATACAAATATTTTATTATCTAATACTTGAAATGTCAAATAATTACAATTTAATAATTGAAAAATTCAAATAATTGCTATTTAATAATGGGAAAATTCCAATAATTACTGTTTAATAATGGAAAAATTTGAATAATTACTATTTAATACCTGAAAAATTCAAAAAATTGCTCTTTAATAATTGGGAAAACACAAATATTTGACTGTTTAATAGAGGAGAAGTCAAAGAATTGCTATTTAATCCTTGGAAAATCCAAGTGATTGCTGTCTAGTGCCCGATAGGTCCAAACAGCACCCGTGTGGTACTTGGAGGACTCGGACGGCGGCCGCCGAGCCGCTGGAAAAAGCCAAGAATTAGTATTTAACACAAACGACAGCCTCCGCGAGCCGCCGGGCTGCTGGCCAGGGCAACCGACGGGGCTGAGACGCGCCGGTCCCTCGGTGGCTGCGGGCGCTCGCCCGGTGCGTTTTGGCGGCGCCTCCAGCTTGGGCTCCGTCGGCTCTTGGAGGTCTCTGCTCAGAACCGCGGAGCCCGTCGCCGGGTGGGTGACTGGCTCCTCGCTGCCTCTTCCCGCAGGGCATGACCCCGCTGATGTACGCCTGCGCGGCCGGCGACGAGGCCATGGTCCAGATGCTGATAGACGCCGGCGCCAATCTGGACGTCCCGGTGAGCGCCGCCACCGGGCACCTGCAAAGAGCTAGCCCAGGGGAAAGCAGCCCGGGGCTTCGTTTCTGGAAGCTTCCGAGTTCCCCAAAGCAGTGCTCGGGGGGTTTGGGAGGGGGAAGAGAAGCCTTGGCAGCCTTTGGTGGCTCCAGTCGTGGTCAGAGGGGCCCCCCTCCTGAAGGGGCTGCCGCCAGGACAAACCAGTAAGCCCATTAAAAAGGCCCCGGGGGACCGGCCGGAGTGACTGGTGCTGGCGGCGTCCCCGTTCCCTGGGGGTGTCTTTACTAACCTGAGGGTTGGGGCTGCAGCAGCCACTAACAGCCCTCTGGTTCCTCCCTCCCAGGTTCCCAGCACCTCTCCGCGCTACCCATCGGTGCACCCCGACAGCCGGCACTGGACGGCGCTGACCTTCGCGGTGCTGCACGGGCACATCTCGGTGGTTCAGGTGAGCCGGGGGAAACCCTGCCAGGAGCTTCCTGCAGGGGATGGGGAGGGCTCCTCGGGGACAGACCCCCCATCACGGGCTCCGCGGTCCCGGGCGCTGACCTCCCGCATCCTCCCCGCTGCCTTCCCTGGGGATTTACCGCGGGGCAGCGGGATGAGCTGGGCTCCTGCACGTCCCACCCCACCTGCAAAGCCCGGCCGGCTGGCGGCGAGTTGAAACCACCTTCTGCTCAGAGAAGGGACCAGAAGCCCAGCTGGAGGCAAACGGGGCCGCGCACCCTCCTGGGGCTGTTTGGGGGCATCTAAAGGTTCAGCTGCCCCCCGGGGCAAATGGCCAGTGCAGCCCTTGTGACCACAGCGGCTGGAGAGGCTGCGCTGACATCTGGGAGCAGCACCCCTGCCCCCAGGAGATGGAGCAGAGCCCATCACAGCTCCTCTGGGAGTGGAGCCCATCAAAGGTCCTCTTGGACCAGAGCCCATCACAGCTCCTCTGGGAGTGGAGCCCATCAAAGGTCCTCTTGGACCAGAGCCCATCACAGCTCCTCTGGGAGTGGAGCCCATCAAAGGTCCTCTTGGACCAGAGCCCATCACAGCTCCTCTGGGAGTGGAGCCCATCAAAGGTCCTCTTGGACCAGAGCCCATCACAGCTCCTCTGGGAGTGGAGCCCATCAAAGGTCCTCTTGGACCAGAGCCCATCACAGCTCCTCTGGGAGTGGAGCCCATCAAAGGTCCTCTTGGACCAGAGCCCATCACAGCTCCTCTGGGAGTGGAGCCCATCAAAGGTCCTCTTGGACCAGAGCCCATCACAGCTCCTCTGGGAGTGGAGCCCATCAAAGGTCCTCTTGGACCAGAGCCCATCACAGCTCCTCTGGGAGTGGAGCCCATCAAAGGTCCTCTTGGACCAGAGCCCATCACAGCTCCTCTGGGAGTGGAGCCCATCAAAGGTCCTCTTGGACCAGAGCCCATCACAGCTCCTCTGGGAGTGGAGCCCATCAAAGGTCCTCTTGGACCAGAGCCCATCACAGCTCCTCTGGGAGTGGAGCCCATCAAAGGTCCTCTTGGACCAGAGCCCATCACAGCTCCTCTGGGAGTGGAGCCCATCAAAGGTCCTCTTGGACCAGAGCCCATCACAGCTCCTCTGGGAGTGGAGCCCATCAAAGGTCCTCTTAGACCAGAGCCCATCACAGCTCCTCTTGGACCAGGCACAGAGAGTGGTTGTGAATAGGGCTGCATCCAGTTGGTGCCCAGTGACCAGTGGTGGCCCCCAGGGATCAGTGCTGGGCCCAGCTCTGTTCAGCATCTTTACTGGTGACCTGGGTGAGGAGATCGGGGGGAGTGTGGATCGGCTGGAGGGAAGGGAGAGGCGGCCGAGAGGAGCGAAGCAGCAGCCACGTTCTGCAATGAATCTCTTACCAGTCCATGGCCTCCTCTGCCAGGGCCAAGGTCATCCCGGACTGGGGGTGGCTGGAAGGGTCTGTGACCCTGTGACCCAGTCCCACCAGCAGCTGGACTCCTGCACCCACTGGAGGAACCTCTGCCAGCCCTCCCTGGCCATGAGAGGTCCCCATTGTCGCGTCACCTGTAGCTGGGGGGCAGGTAGTGACCCCCTGGAGCCGCTGGGCGAAGGCACTGGGCTGGTTTTGCTCCCACAGACGCCGGCTCTTCTGTTCCATCTCCTGATCTGCCCCTTTCTCATCTCCTTGTGCCTCCTGCAGCTGCTCTTGGACGCCGGTGCCCACGTCGAGGGCTCTGCTGTGAGCAGTGGGGAGGACAACTACGCCGAGACTCCTCTTCAGCTGGCCTCCGCAGCAGGTAACCGGGCACGCGCTGCCGCTTGCCACCGCAGAGCGCCCGCAGGCCATCCCCGCGTGGGTCTGCTGGGACTTGGTCTCGGGGATCCTGCTGTGGCAGGGGATTGGACTGGAGGATCTGTCGAGGTCCCTTCCAGTCCCTTGTGGTTCTGTGAAACGGGCTCAGGTGGGGAGGACAGTGAGGTGGCTGCTGGAAGTGTTTCACTCCTAAAGCACCGTGAGGAGCCCTGTGCAGGTTGGCAGAGCCACAGAGCATCAGGGACTGGAAGGGACCTTGAAGGATCAGCCAGTCCTATCCCCCTGCCACAGCAGGATCCCCTAGATCCAGTCACACAAGAACATGGCCAGGGGGGTTTTAACCATCTCCAGAGAAGGAGACTCCACAACCACCCTGGGCAGCCCCTGCCTGGGCTCTGGCACCCTCACTGGGAAGAAGATCCTTCTCATACAGATGTGGAACCTCTGTTCCAGCTCACACCTACTGCCCCTTGTGCTGTCACCAGATGACACTGAGCAGAGCCTGGCTCCATCCTCCTGACACCCTCCCTTCACATATTGACCAACATCCATGGGGTCACCCCTCAGGCTCCTTTTCCCCAGCTCCCTCAGCCTTTCCTCATCAGGGAGCTGCTCCCCTCCCTCCATCATCCCTGTGGCTCTGCGCTGGGCTCTCTCCAGCAGCCCTGTGTCCTCCTGGACCTGAGGGGCCCACAGCTGGACCCAAGATTCCAGGTGTGCTCTCAGCAGGGCAGAGAAGAGGGGGAGGAGAACCTCTCTCCATCTGCTAGAAGGGTAAAGCTGTTGTCCATGATTTGGTCACCGAGGTCATTCAGTCCCTGAGGTGGCCCCATCCTTGGGAAGGGGTGATGGAGCCGTCGTCCCATCGTGTTTCCCCAGGGAACTACGAGCTGGTGAGCCTGTTGCTGAGCCGGGGCGCGGACCCGCTGCTGAGCCTGCTGGAAGTCAGCGGGAGGTCCTCCTCGCTGCACGAAGACATGAACTGCTTCAGCCACTCCGCGGCCCACGGGCACAGGTGAGCGCCGGCGCGGACCCGAACCCCTGCGGCCGCGGCTCAGAAGATGCTCTCGAGGTTCTTCCTGAGAGCAGCCGGTTCTCGGTGCCGCCGGTTTCTCCGAGCAGCCCCAGCTCTGATGCAGGTGGTACCTCCGAATGTCTTGGGGAAGGCAACCAACTGGCCGTTGGTTACAGCAGCCTCCCGGCAGCTGCCAGTCCCTGAAGGGCCTCCTGGGAAGCTGGAGGGGGAGTTTTTCCAGGGGACTCTGGGGATAGGACAAGGGGGTGGCTTCAGGCTCAAAGAGGAGCTAGAAGAGGGAGATGGCTTCAAGCTCAAAGAGGGGGATGGCTTCAAGTTAAAAAGACAGGAGATTGAGATGAGGTCTCATTGAGGTCTGACTGAGATGAGGTTCCCTGGAACCTGGGAGGTTGTGGCTGCTCCCTCACCCCTGGCAGTGCCCAAGGCCAGGTTGGACGGGGCTGTGGGCAGCCTGGTCTGGTGGGAGGTGTCACTGCCCCTGGCAGAGGGTTGGCCCTGGGGGAGCTCTGAGCTCCCTCCCAGCCCAGTCTGCCCTTGCTGGGTCAGCTCCGTGTCCCTCGGAGTGAGCAGGACCCACCTGTTTAGAAATGAAACCTCCTCCAGAGACCCTCCTGCTCCCCGAAGCGGAACCGCCGTGCGACGAGCCGGCACAGACAGCCCTGGGTTTGGCCACCCCGGCTGGCCTGGGAGCAGGGGGAGAACCGGCTAGCGGCACCGCAGCGTCATGGCCCGGTGCTGGGCTGGGGAACGACCGCTGCAGAGGGCTCCAGTAAAAACCAGTTGACCCTCTGGTGCCGCTCGGGTGCAGGAGCTCAGGCCACACGCTGCTGGCAGGGCAGGACACGTGGCTGAGGTGCTGGGGAAGCTTGAGGTGCAGGTCCAGCCTGGGGAAGGAAACGAGTCTTGGCTGAGCCAGATCCCTCACCCAGGGCAGAGACTCCTTGAGGGTGGAAGAGACCTCCAAGATGGTCAAGTCCAACCATCAAACCACAGAACATCGGGGACTGGAAGGCACCTCGAAAGATCATCCAGTCCAGTCCCATCCAGTCCAATCCCCCTGCCACAGCAGGATCCCCCAGACCCAGTCGCACAGGACCCCACCCGGCCCACATCTGGTCCCCAGGGCCACATCTGCACGAGTTTGGACTTCTCCAGGGATGGTGACTCCACCAGCTCCCTGGACGGTCAGCGCAGCCCTGCTGCTGTTCGCTGAGGTCTCCCCTTCCTTCTCAGGAACGTTCTGCGCAAGCTCCTGACGCAGCCCCAGCAAGCGAAGGGCGACGTCCTCTCCCTGGAGGAGATCTTGGCCGAGGGAGTGGAGAGCGACACCTCCAGCCAGGGCAGCTCCAGCGAGGGCCAGGTGCGGCTCTGCAGGACGCGGATGAAGGCTCTGCAGGAGGCCATGTACTACAGCGCCGAGCACGGCTACGTGGACATCACCATGGAGCTCCGGGCGCTCGGTGAGTCGCTTCTCCTGAGCTCTAAAAGGCCTCTTCCTCCGCCCCTTGTGCTTGGAGGACAATCTGTAGCCCCCCAGCTGCAGAGCTCTCCCAGGCTCGTGGCCATCAGCTGCTTAGCCAAAGTGTTGAAGGCTCCTCCCAGGTCTGCTTTTCCATTGCTGCTGGTCTGGTCGCCCTCACTTCTGGCTGGATCCTCTGTAAGAGCCTTCACCTGGAGGTTCTGAGGGTTAGGCACAGGTTCAGGTCAGATTTACTTGGTGGTGCTGGCTGATCTTGAAGCCAAAGCAGACTGGGGGGGTCCCTGCTCCTTAGCAGGGAGAAGGAAGTTCCACCTCATGGTCCAGTAAGTTCTTGGAAGCCACCAGTTCAAATTTCATGTCAAGGATCTGCCACCTGGAGCTCAGGGACAGGGTTCAGCGTTGGGTTGATGGTTGGGCTTGATGATCTTGAAGGTCTTCTCCAACCTCAATGATTCCATGATCTGCTTCAGTGCCACCAAGGGTGAGCAGCAGGACAATCGACTCACAGGCACCTGAGCAAACCCTCCTCTGCACAGTGAGGCTGACGGAGCCCTGGAAGGGGCTTCCCGGGGGGGTTGTGGAGTCTCCTCCTCTGGGGACGCTTCAGCCACGTTCCTGTGCGACTGGGTCTAGGGGGGTTGGACGGGCTGGTCTTTGGGGGTCCCCCCAATCGCTGATGTTCTGCGGTGGCTGCAGGAGTCCCCTGGAAGCTCCACGTGTGGATCGAGTCGCTGCGGACGACGTTCTCCCAGTCGCGTTACTCGGTGGTGCAGACCCTCCTGCGGGAGTTCGTCACCATTAAGGAGGAGGACTACAACGAGGAGCTGGTCAGCGAAGGGCTGCAGCTCCTGTTCGACATCCTCAGGACCAGCAAGGTAGGGGCTGGGCGCCGCGAGAGGCCGCAGGAGCCCTGGGCACCAGGCTGCTGGCCACAGGACCCCCTGCGGGGCTACACACTGGGAGAGCAGGAGGGACCTGGCAGGGCTGGGGGACACCCGGCTGAACAGGAGCCAGCAGGGTGCCCGGGTGGCTAATGGCATCCTGGCTTGGATCAGCCATAGTGTGGCCAGCAGGGCTGGGGATGTCATCCTCCCCCGGCACTGGGGGCACTGGGGAGGCCTCCCCTCCAGTACTGGGGGCAGTGCTGGGCCCCCCACTGCAAGAGAGAGATGAAGGGGCTGGAGAGGGTCCAGCCTCTCCAGAGAGATGGAGAGAGAGGGAGATCAGAGCCTGGCCTGGGCCGCCCAGGGAGTCCCCATCCCTGGAGGTGTTGAAGGGATTCCTGCCACCAGGACCCACTGGAGATGCTGAGGGGTGTCTAGAGCTCTTGGGGCCCCCATGATGGGTCACGACATGGACCGTGACGGTCCTTGAAGTTCAAAGCAAGAGCTGGGACCGGCTCAAGAAAACCAGTTAACGGAACTGGTGTCTGAGGAGGGGCTGATGCCGCGAGGCAGGTCCTGCTGAGGACACCTGCGTGGGTTTAACTCGACGGGCTCTGTCCCAGCAGCTGCTGCGTGCCCGTGTCCCCCTGCCGGGAGGCCACGCTCCCCGTGAGCCCTTCGGGTGGCTCCGGGGGTGGCGCCGTGACGGCTCCTGTTCCCTTCTCTCGCAGAACGACGCCATCAACCAGCAGCTCGCGTCCATCTTCACCCACTGCTACGGCAGCGGCCCCATCCCCAGCATCCCCGAGATCCGGAAGACGCTGCCCGCTCGGCTGGGTGAGGCGCCACCGTCCCCGTGGGGCTTCCTTGCGCCAAGCCGACGGCCCCCGGCTCTAACCCTGCCTTTGCCCCTCTCGCCCCGCAGACCCTCACTTCCTGAACAACAAAGAGATGTCCGACGTCACCTTCCTCGTGGAAGGGAAACTCTTCTACGCGCACAAGGTCCTGCTGGTTACTGCCTCCAACAGGTGCGTGGGTGCCCCCCGTGCCTGGTGTTTGTCCACTCGCTGCAGCGAGGCCGCGGCTGAGGGGTGCGCAGTCGAGACTGACCGGGGTCTGACGATGCGACTGGAGACCCTAACTCAGGTCTGCAGATGTGGACTGGAGACCATGGTCTGGGTCTGAGGATACTGACACTAGAGACCGTGGTCTGGGTCTGAGGATACTGACACTAGAGACCATGGTCTGGGTCTGAGGATACAGACCCCAGCCCCTAACTCAAGTCTGCAGGCCCAAGGCCCATCTTTGCTCCTGTTCAGAACAGGAGGAGAGCAACCATGAAGCTCTGCAGCCCCTCCTGGTGCAGGTCAGAGATGCCCAGGGCTCTGCTGACATAAACCAACCCACGGTTATCCCTGGTAACCTGGGCAGCCACCCAACCACTCCCGGCCTTGGACACTCAGCCCCGCGTCCCCGGCCAACCCCTCGTGCAGGCGTGGACGCGGCGCTGCTCTGACACCCACGTCTGTTCACGCCTCTGGCAGGTTCAAGACGCTCATGACCAACAAGACCGACCACGACATCCGCGGCAGCAAGACCGTCGAGATCAGCGACATGAAGTACAACATCTTCAAGGTGCGTCCCCGCTCTCCACGCGTCCCCTCACGAGTTTGGGGGCTCAGACCACGGCGGGGCTTCAGCGTCACTGGCGCTTTACGCCTGGCCGCGGGGCTCCTCGGAGCACGTCGGTCCAGCTTTGTCAGGACCAGCTTCAAACAGAAACCTCCAGCCTTGGGCGTTACTTACCGGGCAGCCGACCTCTCCCACAGAACTTCTGAGGCCCCGTTTGCATCCCCTGGTCGAGCCGGGGATTTGCCTGCGGGGATGTCGAAGAGGGTGAAGGAAGCAGGACACCTCCCTTGTGAGGAGAGGCTGAGGGAGCTGGGGCTCTTGAGCTTGGAGGAGACGGAGGGGTGACCCCCGTAATGTTGATAAATACGTGAGGGGTGGGGGTCTCTGCTGCAGAGCCTGAGCAGGGAGAAGGAGAAAGGAGCAGGTTTGCCACATGGGGTGGGGGGAACAGAAGCCCCTCAAGAGAGGGCAGAGCCGAGGTACCACGGGAGGGCGGCTGCTGGGGAGGGGTCTGGGGGTGCCAGAGCTGACGGCCCCCTGCCCGTTGCAGATGCTGATGCAGTACTTGTACTACGGGGGAACCGAGGCCATGGAAATCCCTGCCGCTGACATCCTGGAGGTGAGAGCCTTCCCTTGCTGCTCTGCGGTGGCCACCTGGGACCCAGGAGGTGGCTCCACTCCTGGAAACCAGCTGCACGTTTCACAACAAGGGGCTGCTGCCACTCGCGACGCCCAGGAGGTGCTGGAGGGGGAGAGGGGAAGGGGCAGTGGTGCCTCTGGTACCTGGAGCTGGGAGGGAGCCTCCCTGGCACCAGGTTCTTGCTGCTCGGCTCCACGTCTGCTGCGGGGTGGAGAAGGTGCAGCTGGCTCCAGGGGGACCTCAGAGCAGCTCCCAGTGCCTGAGGGGGCTCCAGGAGAGCTGGAGAGGGGGTCTGGTGCTGGGACAAGGGGGCTGGGTTCCAGCCCCAAGAGGGGAGATTGAGGTGAGGTCTGAGGCAGAAACCCCCTCCCTGAGAGGGGGCTGAGGCCCTGGAACAGGCTGCCCAGGGAGGTTGTGGCTGCTCCCTCACCCCTGGCGGTGTCCTGGTCTGGTGGGAGGTGTCGCTGCCCAGGGCAGGGGGCTGGCACTGGGGGATCTCCGAGGTCCTCTCCACCCCAACCCTGTCCATGACTCCCTGACTGCGAGCGTTGCAAGCCCTGACCAGCGTGCTCAGGCACAAGCAGACTGGCCAAATGACCTCTTAACAGCTCAAGTCTCCACTGTGAGGAGAGGAAAAGGGGCTTCGAGCAGCCTCAGGCGGCACCAGCACAGCTCCTGCAGGAGGAGCCGCCAACCTCGGCGGAGACGGGGGACGCGTCTGTTGCTTCAGTCGGGTGTCCAGTGGCCTCTCTGCCCTTTCCTGAGGACTTGGCCATTGGACCAGGGAGCTGGAGGTGGTTCAGAGAGGAACTCGCGGTGCTGCCCAGTTCCCTTCCGAGCTCACGATCGCAAACAGCTTCTCTTGCCCCAACAGCTGCTGTCGGCTGCCAGCCTGTTCCAGCTGGACGGCCTCCAGCGCCACTGCGAGATCCTCTGCGCGCAGACCATCAGCCTGGAGAACTCCGTCCACATCTACAAATACGCAAAGGTAGGGCCCAGCCGGCCCCGCGGCCAAACGCGACGAGCACAGGGCGAGCGGCGGCCAGGCTCTCGAGCTGAGGGACCCCGGTCCCAGCCAGACACCCCCCAGTGTGTTTTCCTAAGAGAAGCAGCCCGTCTCTCTGGCGCTCGGCTCCTCCTCACAGGGTGCAGCTCGCACCCCGTGAGCCCCACGTGCCATCTGGCAGCGCCACGGCCCTACAGGTAGCGCGGCCGCCCGGCAGCCAGCTGCTCGGCTCCTCGGAGGGAGGGGACCCCGCTGCCAACAGCCGGCCGTCGGGGAGGCGCTGGAGGAGCTGCGCTGCCGCCCGGCTCACAAAGCACCTCCCGCCACCGGTCCCTTCTGCTCCTAGTGTCATCGCCCTCCGTGCTCTGGCTGAGACACCAAGACGGGGAGGAGCACGAGCGGAGGTTCGGGCGCGGCCCAGCGCCAGGGTCTCTGCCAGCCAGAGCAGTTCTGGGCAGCGCCGCGAGGCTCCCGCCGGAGCCGCTGGCACTAACCCCTTCCTCTCCCCTGCAGATTCACAACGCGCCCGAGCTCGCCTCCTTCTGCGAGGGCTTCTTCCTGAAGCACATGGGCTCTCTCCTGGAGCAGGACTCGTTCAAGCAGCTCATCTACAGCAGGACCAGCAAAGTGCAGGGCCTGGAGCCTCTGCGGGACCTGCAGACAGCCCTGGCCGGCCGCCTGCACTCGGTGTACGTCACGTCCCGCGTGTGAGGCAGGGGCTGGCGGAGGGTCCGACCGCACGGGGACGCGGCGGCGGGGGAGCCGGGGGCATTGCGCTGGAAGGCCCCTGCAACTGATCCCCCAGGGTGAGGCGCAGGGGGAGCGTCTCTGTGCGACTGCCGGCACAGACCCCGTCACAGCACAACCACGAGCCGAGGATGCAAGCGCAGAGCCCGGGGAGACGAGCCACACCGCCCTCTGAGCCGGCCCGGGGCAAGGGGCATAGGAGGAGGGAGGGCTCTGGCCACAGCGGCCACCGCGTCCCCACGCAGATGTTTTACCGACACGCAGCGGGGAGACTCCGACGTCGATCCCCCCCTGCAAAACGTTTGCACTTTGAGAATGAGAGACGTTGTAGAAGTTCAAAGCTGAGTAGAAACTAACACTAACTCCCCCCCCAGCCCTTGAACGCAGAAGGAAGAACCAGGCTGGGGCGGGAGGGGAGAGTTTGGGGCGGGGGGTGGCCTTTTCCAGGCAGAGTTTCACTGTGCTGGGTGTTAATCCAGAGCTGTGGGGAGGGGGGAGATGCTGTCTGCCCTTGAGTTACCGAGGTTTGACAGACACTTTCAGCTGAGGGAGCAGCTTCTCGGCGCCACCGGAGAGACCCGGCGCCGTGCCGGCCGCGCTCTAGCGGACTCAGGTGCAGCGGGAGCCAGCACCCTGCTGAGAAAACCTGTCCAGCAGCAATAAAAAGCAATAAAAGTCTCCTTGAGACCCCGAGACCATCCAGCCTGATGGCTGAGGTCTCTCTCTGGAGCTGGTCAGGGTTCCAGGCGCCGCTTCCACAGCCTCATGCGTGGAACGACGGCGGTTCCACAGCAACGCTACCTCAGTGGGGCCGGGGCCAGCTCCTGCCGGGGCTGCCGAGCGCCCCGGAGTCACGTCTGGCCGTTGCTGGCAGCAGACAGAGCGCTCTGGTCCAAGAGGGCTCGTTCGAGACCTTCTCGCTGACTTGGGGGCCACCAGGGAGACGGCGGCAGCGGCGGCTGCGAGTCCGAGGTGATGCTTTCGCGGGTGACTTTGCATTGACAACAACCCGGCCGCAGGAAGCCGAGCGGAGCCACGGACCTTTCTCTCGAGAGACCTGGCGACGCTCCCGGTCGTAGCAGCCCCCCCGGCGCAGCTGCTGCGGCGCTTTCAGCAGAGGAGACGAGGCAGCCAGGGTTCAGTGAGAGCTGCTGCTGCTCCAGCACCCACGGAGACTAAACCCACCGCGAGGAGGAGGAGGAGGCCCTGCACGGCCACTGCTGCGGCAGGTGAAGGGACGGAGCACGAGCCCCCCAAGCCCACCACCGCCTCGTTCTGCAGGGTCTACACGAGGCTGCGGCCGTGCGAGGAGTCTGGGCTGACGGGCTCCAGTTTGTGCTGCAGGGTCACATCCACCCGTGAAGCCCAGCACCAGCTCCACTCACGCTGTTCGCTAGCGCGAAGCCACCCGGGGGGTCCAAACCGTCGCCGCTCCACCTGCAGAAGAAGAGTCCAGCACAGAGGGCTTCGTGCTGGGAAGTGTCTGCAGGCAGCTGCTCCAGCGACGTGTGCGGAGGCGGCGCTTCCTCGGGTGTTGCTCTGGCCGTTGTAATTCACCTGGTCCCCTCTGTAACTGCCCCGGGATTTTATTAACAGGCTGATTTCAAAATAACCCGGCTGCCCTGGTTCCTTCTGCTCCGCGACCTGGGATTGAAACGGCCCTTGTGTGGGGAGGGCTGCGAGTCCAGCGCAGAGCCCTAAGGATGGGGAAGGGAGGGGAGCGGCACCGTGCTCCTGTGTGACTGCACCCAGGGGCTCCTGCTCCGGCAGGGGGATCGGGCTGGATGGTCTTTCAGGTCCCTTCCAACCCCTAGTGCTCTGTGATGCTGCACAAGGCAGCTGCAGCAGCTTCCCTCTGCTGTGGTGCCTGTACAGCTGCTGTCAGGCTTCGCAGCAAGGGGCAGAGAGACCTTCACTTCCTCCTCTTGAGCCCAGCCCAGCTTTCGCAGTGACGCTGAACTCGTGTTTGCTGCGACTGGAGGCATCTTCCCACTTCCCACCAAAAGCTGCAGCTGGTGTCCAATTAAAAATCCCAGCACATTAGGGGCTGGAGGGGACCTCGAAAGACCACCCAGTCCAGTCACAGGCTCACAGAAGATCAGGGGTTGGGCCAAGGCAGCCCTGCCTGGTGCCCTGCGGCGGCAGCAGGATTCGGGTCAGAGCCCCGAGCGACGGAGAACAGCACCGGCCCCGCAGAGTCCGGCCCGAAGCACAGCCGTGGGGCGAGAGGCTGGGTGGGAGCGACGCACAGGGGAGTCTTCTCTTGCTCCGAGCACCAAGCGCTGGGAAACCCTCCCAGACAAGGGATCCCAACCCCACGTCCCCCTCGGAAGGTCCTCGGGAAGGAGATGAACTAGAGGGTTCTTGGCAAATAGGAGGAGTCAGCCCAAGGAGGTCGGGGCAGCCAGCAGAGCCCACACAGCTGCCTCACACCCTCGGCGGCCTCCAGCCCAGAGTTAAATCTGTTTTGCTCCCTGAGTCCCTGTGCACAGCAGGCAGGCGCTGGCTAGCGTGGCTTGTTGGCCACTTGCCCACACAGAAGGCACCTGCCAGAGGAGCAGCAGGACAGCAACTGCTGTCGCTGTGGCAGAGGGCTCCACGGCAGAGCTGCCTCCCCACAGGGCAGGGGTGGGGAGTAGGGGACCCACTGATGCACAGAACATGGAGCTCAGCACCACGGGCCTGGGAGAGGAACTGAACAGGGGGCAGGAAAAGGAAGAGCAGGAAAAGCCTCAGCTGGCAGCAAGGGCCAGCCCAGAGCTGGAGGTGCTGCAGTGAGATCTCACCTGGGGGCCTGCTGCCAGCTCGGCAGCTGCCAGCGCTGGAGCCCACAGCACAAGGACACGGAGCTGTCGGAGCGAGTCCAGAGGGGGCCACGAGGACGATCAGAGGGCTGGAGCCCCTCTGCTCTGGGGACAGGCTGAGGGAGCTGGGGCGGTTCAGCCTGGAGAAGGCCCCGGGGGGACCTCAGAGCAGCTCCTAGTCCCTGAAGGGGCACTGGGAAAACTGGAGAGGGACTTTTCCCCAGGGACTCTGGTGCTGGGACAAGGGGGCTGGGTTCCAGCTCCAAGAGGGGAGACTAAGATGAGGTCTGAGGCAGAAACCCCTCCCTGAGAGGGGGCTGAGGCCCTGGAACAGGCTGCCCAGGGAGGTTGTGGCTGCTCCCTCACCCCTGGCAGTGTCCAAGGGCAGGTTGGATGGGGCTGTGGGCAGCCTGGTCTGGTGGGAGGTGTCGCTGCCCAGGGCAGGGGGTTAGGACTGGGGGATCCCTGAGCTCCCTCCCAACCCAGGCTGGGATTCTAATTTCACCCAACACTCAGGTGAGGGCACCCCTGTCCCTCGGCACCTCCCTCCTTCCCGAGCCCTCAGGCACCTGCTGGCAGGGGATGGTCCTTGGGAAGCACCAGCCAGAGCTCCCCGGGGACTCTGGTACCCAGAGCCAGCCCCGACACCGGGCAGAAGCGCTGACACAGCCAAACACAAACCCAGCCCGGGGAGGCTCCTGGTGGCCAAATGGACAAGGCAGAACTTCCTCCTGCCCCCTTCCACACCCTGCCCTGCCCCAGCCCACCCTCACCCTGCCGAGGAGGCCAGACCCCTCCTGAAGGTCCAGCCAGCTCCCAGCCGCAGGGAAAACTCTCAGCCTCGCTGGTTTTACTTCCTCCAAGAGGTCAGCTCACTCCAGCTGTCAAAACAGCTCAGGGCTCTCCAGGCAAGTGGGATGATTCCACTGACAACTAGGTCACAGCTACCCACCACCTGCAGAGAGCTGCTGGGCTCTCTGTGGCTCTCCCAGTCCTCCTCCCTGTTAGCCACTGGGCTCTAGCACCGCAGGCTTGAGCTCGCTCAGGCACAGGAGAGCAGAGAGAACCTGCAGCAACCCCAGAGGGCAGTGGAAAAGGTTATGAACTGCCCCTGCAGGGCTGGAAAAGGTCCTGAGACACTGAGGCTCGTGGCTGTGGAGCCTCCTTCTCTGGAGACATTCCAAACCCACCTGGATGTGTTCCTGTGCAACTGGATCCAGGGGATCCTGCTGTGGCAGGGGGATGGCACTGGGTGGTCTTTCGAGGTCCTTTCCAACCCCTGATGCTCTGGGATTCTGTGGCTACGGGTTGTAGGAGAGGAGGAGGCAGGGGCTGAGAGGGCTCTGCCTGTGGTGAAGCCAAGAGGCTGTCCCCTTCCAGCAGCCACAGCCCCATCTGCAGACCTCCAGGAAGACCAGAAACCTGCTCCCGTCAGAGGGATAGAAACTCCAGAGTCAACAAAACCAACCCCATGGTTCATAGGGGTCCCCCCATATGAAACCAGCTCTGCTGGCAGCAGATGG
>VXBP01005160.1:0-22692 GCA_013400115.1 Rhinopomastus cyanomelas | reverse complement strand
TCCAGCCATGATGATTCTATGGTTCTATGATTCTAGGTGATCTGTCAGCAGCAGAGGTCTATCACCATAGACTCACATTGCTGCAGGTTAGTAAAGTGGTTGAGAACCCTCCAGGGCTGATGGGCACATTGAAGCTAGGAGCAGCCTAGGGACACCAGGAGAATGAGGGATTCTTGTACAGTATCTACTATATAACAGGAATATTTGCGGCTACAAAAATTTCCCCAAAGATATTTAGATTCTGGAGGATTTCTGCCAGTCCTAAGCAGCACTTGAGAACTTTAAGGTCCTTTAAATTATGTCAGCTAATATAATGGTTAGTTGCTAAATCTCTTTTGCATACCTCCAAGTGGGCACTACTGTTAAAGGAGTCACAAGACACTGAAGATAATAATGGGGTTTGGGAGGGGTATGTTTGTTTCGAGTCTTAAGGGCAAGTATTTCACAAGATGTTACACATTATGGGAAGCAGCTAGGTCCTAGTTTAGATTATTGCGTAAAACCACCTGCATAATTTACGAAAATATCAGTCACTAGATCTAGAATTAGAATGTATATATGGGCCAAGTGCCTCAAGGAGATTTTTTGGTGATAAATTTTCATTTTATGAAGTCATTTGGTGGTGTTTTCTTTTTAATTTGAGCTATACCCTGACAGGTCCTTCTGTCTGAGTGTAACAGAGAAGTGATCCAAAAAAAGAGAGAATTCAGTTCTGCTCTGACTATAAGCAAAGATAAACCTCTGGCTGACCTCACTGGGCAGCTTCTGTTATCTAGCGAGATGTATGAAATCAATTTGTAATATCATCAAAGTTAGAAAGGTGCTTTTGGTAGGTCCTGTGCTTAAAGAGAAGACCCTATTGTCGAACAGATCACAAAGGTCTTGCTGAAATCAGTAAGGAGGTAGTTCTGCAAAACTGAAATTATCTAAATCTCTTGCTGCTTCCTCTGTTTAAAATGGAGAACTTAAGGTTTGAATTAGGCAAGTTTGCCCATGTTCCAACACCCTAGACTGAATGCCATGATTGAGTGCAGCAGTTTCTCTATAAGTGAACCAGAACACACTTTTCTGCAGTACTGCACACCAGAATGACTTGCTCATCTTCTTTCTTTTCCTTGCATTCAGAACCAAAGCTTTCTGCTTGTAACAGGAAAGATTCAGCTGGGACGATTCCAAATGCGGAGTCGTGATATCCGTCTCACAGACAGTTTCCTTGATCATCTGAACCTTCTGCCTACTGAATATGATAAGGGGGAATATTTCAAATTCCTAGAAGATTATGGAACTCATTATGCTGTGTCTGGAATTGTTGGAGGAAAATATGAACTTGTGTACGTTCTGGATAATTATGCTATGTCTCAAATAGGTATGCCTTCTGCTTGTCTTGCTGTGGTGCACAGGTTATCACCAAGTCTCTAGTTGTGCAAAGACGTGTGAGAATAGCTTTGATAGATACTGAGAACAGCACACTTCAGTGTGTACTGGTTGTGGCACACCAGTGATGTTACAGATTTACATCAGTCCAGTAAAGACAAGTCAGTCTGTGTAACTTGCCGAATTATTTGGCATCTGTATTTTAAGTCAATATTAGCACACTAATTGGTGTGGCAAAAGATTCCCCATTACCTAGAAAATCTGCCTAAGTCTTACATCCAATGTGCTAGTTGGTATCTTCTTGTGTTACACTAACTTCATTAGTATAGCAGTGGCAAAGAGTAAGGAATAAATTTAAGAATTTCTAGAAGTCATATGGTACTGAAGTGTGTTGAAACTGTTGTCACAGACATCAAAATTCACACTGGATTTTCTTTGTCCTGTTTGAGACAGCAAAACAGCAATTCTGCTTCATGTGCAATTCAGATACATGTGTTTGGGAGATGGATTGAATTTACTCCTCAGGAGTAAAGTGAGAAAATGTAATTCTCATGCTGATTTTGGAGATCAGAAAAGAAGTGCATGCTTCAGGCAGCACCAACATTACTGTGATGTTCAGACTATGCAAAGGGACAATGGGGCAAAGCTGTCACTTACGTATTCCATTATTAGTCTGTTCAGCAACTGGAGATTGTGGTTCTGGATATTATTAACTTTTTTTTAGTACTAATCTTATGAAAAAATATTTCTGAACACTAAAGTGCATTTACAGAGATTGAGTTTAATAAACAGAAGGGAAGTTTTGTAGGCACTGGTGCTTAGATGATCTGAGTCTAAGGGAATATAGTACTTGTAAGAAATTAATGGTCTTAATTAATGAGGAAAAGGAGTAGATAAACCTATTTGAGGTTGCGAGAGGGAAACTATGAGGATTCAATAATTTAGGACAGAAAAAGAGCAAATCATAAGCAGTTGAGAAATACAATATTCCAATAGAATATATGCACCCAGAGAGACATCTGCTTTTAGCTGGATCAGAGAAAAAAGAAACCAGTTTTTGGAGAGGTTTGGTATTTTCCTAGTCGCTGCAGATTTCATCTACCTCTGTGCAGGCACTTCACTTACAATCACCCTCAAATTATTTAATGTAAGATGAAAAAGCAGAAGATAAGTGGAGAGAACCTCAAACATTTCCAACAGCCCTGTAATTTATTGTCCTATAATAATATCACATTGTCCATGGCTGTTTAATCACTCTAATTATGTAATTCTTTCCACTTCCAGGAATCACTATAGAAGATGTGAAAAGATGCCTTGGATATCACCTGGATGCCAGTATTGCATATAAAGGCATACAGGCCTCTGGTAATATTGATCACAGTAAATGTGAGAAAGTTAATGCAGTTGAAAAGTGTAAGTACAACCTTATCTTACAGTGTATCTTTTGCTCAGGAAAGATTACGCCAAACAGCTTGCTCTTTTGTAATCAGCATAGTTATTACTGTTAGGGAAAGGACAAATCTGGCAAAGCAGCAGAGATGAGGCTGCCGTACTTCCACACTCCCAGGTCAAGTCAGGCTAGGCATATATTCCCAGCAGGCACTGGGAATACATTCACACGTAGACATTCACATTGTTGGCCACAAAGATCAATCTAGGCAGAAATGCAGCACTCAAGCAAACACTAACAGCACCAATAGTTTCACCTTGCTCTCCTCTCCATCTGACAAGGGTGAAAGTATGATAGTGGGAAATATCACAGAATCAGGGAGTAGTTGAGGTTTGAGTGATCTTCTGGAGGATGACTTGTCTGGCTCCCCTGCTCAACCAGGTTCCCCTAGAGCATGTGTTCTGTCCAGGCAGCACAACCCTTCAGTATTTCAGCATCTCCTCAATATACTGGTATAACATGGGCCTCTCCAGCAGCTGACCTGAAACATTCAGTTGAATCAGCAAGTGGATCCTTAGTCTCTCATGTTACTGGTACCTGGATATAGAATCATGGGATCATAGAACCACAGAATTATTTAGGTTATTAAAATTCAGACTGGGGACTTTAAAGATCTTCTAGTTCCAACCTCCTGCCATGAGCAGGGAAGGATGTCTCTACACAGGTTGTCTCTACAGGTTGCTTAAAGTCCCATTCAGCCTGGTCTTGACCACTTCCAAGGAATCATAGAATCATAGAATCATTACAGATCGGAAGGGACCTCGAAAGATCATCTAGTCCAATCCGCCTGCAACAGCAGGATCACCTAAACCAAGTCACACAGGAAGGGAGAATCCACAGCTTTTCTGGGCAGCCTGTTCCAGTGCCTCACCACCCTCACAGTGACGAATTTCTTCCTCAACTCTAATCTAAATCTACTCTGTTTTAGTTTTAAAACATTACCCCTTGCCCTGCGACTGGAGTCCCTCATAGAAAGTCCATCTCTGGCTTTCCTGTAGGCCCTTTGCAGGTATAGGAAGGCTACTCGAGCGTCCCCCAAGAGCCTTTTCTCCATGCTGAACAACAAATTCCCTCAGTATGTCTTCATAGGAACGTTACTCCAGCCTTCTGTTATGTTCAATACCCCAAGGCCCACAGCTCCACTACTTTTGCTGGTGCAGACCACTGGATGCACAACACCACACACCTCCATACACATTATGGATGCTCCAGTAACAGGCCTTAGGTGCTTAGTCTACCTAGCAACTGGCATTTGGATCCTCTTATCTCCAGTTGCCTTACACAGATAAACCCAGACAAACAGGATTCTGTCAACACCAGAATGTAGGAATCTCGATACATGGTCACTCTGGGAGACTTTTCCTCCAGTTGTCTCACTCTAGAGCATTAATGCATGGCAGCATCATTGATATTGCCTGTGACTTGTGATCAAGTAGATAGGATCTCCATAATACCTCTCGTTTTGCCCTGCCATTTATTTTCTTTTCAGATATAGAATTTTCTAATTTAATTGTGAAATAGAAGAGTTACTTCCACATAACAGGTAGGAGCAAAGTCTGAATTCCATACAATCAATCAGTGAAGGATGCTTCTGTCTGCAGTCATTTTATAGAGATGGATTGTTTCTGCTAAAAGAACAATTGTTCTTCAGGGTGCATAGGCATTGAACTTTCTTCTTTATCCTCTCTTCTTCCCTTCTGCAGCAGAACTTAATGATGATGCTGTCATTGATGATGTCATTTCCTTAGTTGATGGAGGGAAAATTGACTTTTCAGTTAAAATAAAAGAAATGTTACTGAGAGGATCCAAAATGGTTGATATAGATGATTATATACAATGGGCTAAGTCTTTGATTGATGCTCCAGTAGTGATACAGCAACGGGTAAGTACAAATTCTTTAAAGTGTGTCTCTAAGTTTGAAAACTTTTGTTCCAAGATGGAGGTGAGACTCCAAGCTCATGATGAACTTACAGATATTTTCCTCACTTGACAGTTTCTTCAGATGCTTACTCTAGTAATGGGTATATCAAAAGGATTCAGAGCTTCAGAAGAGTGTATTGTGCATGGTCTCTTTTCTTCTACAGCCTTCTCCAATACATACACTTGTTCCAGTTAAGATGAGAAACGCATATTTAAAGAAACAAAATTTGGAAAGAGCAATTGAAGACTACATTACTGAATATAGTGTGTGCAAGTGTGAACCCTGCAAAAATGGAGGCACCCTTGTGCTGGTTGATGGAGCCTGTACATGCATGTGCTCAAGCTACTTTAAAGGAACTGCTTGTCAGATTCCCAAATCTGCTTTAGTTAAAGGTCAGTAAATACTCCAGGCAGAATACAGTAAATGTATTTGTTGCTATGAACAGTATACTGACAAAAGAGCCTTCATAAGGAGAGTCATAGAGTCATACCAAACTCCTACACTGCCAATATTCATTCATCTAGGGTGTGAAATTAATGTAAGTTACCTGGTTCTTTCTATAAATGAGGCACACTACATTCGAGTTCATTGTTCCACATGCACTGTTGTGTCTTGGAATGATAACCCACATTTGTTTAAGCTGACAGGGGTAGTAGTGAAGTAGAACGGAATAATTGTAAACTAATTTCAGGCAGAAACCATATCACCACATCAAAACATTTTGTCTTCAGTTTCCAGCAAAACCACTGAGTTTGCTAACACATGACTGTGCTTCATAATTACTGTGGTAGCTTAATATTAAATTGTCCCAAAAGGAGGAAAAGGGAGCCAAATGCAGTTCCACAACAAATTACATTAAAAAAAATATTATGCAATAAATTCATTCTTCATGGCCATGTTTTTAAAGTATAGGTAGCTGAAAGCAGGCCTTAGAACTTGATATTCAGGCAACTTCCTAGGGTGACAAAGTTATTGAAATACCTGGGTTCTTATGAAGTGCCACTGACAAACATTTTCAAAAGTCAAATATGTGATGTAGGCTGTGTGCTGGAAGCTGCGGTGATCTGCAGAGCTACCATAACTGTGAAAACAAAAACTGAACTGTGGTCTATCTTGTCGACCCTCAAAAGTGTTAACTAGAAAGATATAATTTATCTGTCTGTCACTACACAAAAGACAGAGAGATGCCGAACTAATCCTTGTATGGTGTCTTTATGACAGTTGTCACTGATGGAGGCTGGAGCTGTTGGACTACCTGGTCCCCTTGTATCAATGGAGAAAGTGTTCGAACTCGCCAGTGTAATAATCCTACTCCAGAACCCGGCGGCAGACCATGCCAGGGAGAAAGCATTGAAAAACGGGCTTGTGGAGAAAACAAATAGTTATGCTGCTCTAAAACAGGTAAGCAACCTCTTAAGAAACCCAAGCCAACATTTTGGGGTATTTCAGGGACACAATTGAAGAAGTCATGGGTAAGTCCACTTGCATGTTTCATTTAAAACTGTGACTTGACACAGTTTTTAAAAACCTTGTAGCACAGAGTACTTCCCTTAGCACAGGGTACTGGTGGGTAAAGGAGCTCAGGGTAGCTGGTTAACATTCAAATGCTACTTCTCTGAAGCACAAGAAATGATCATTCCAACAGGAAGGAAGTCAAGGAAGGGGGCCAAAAGACCTGCATCATTAAACAGGGAGCTGCTGGGAAAATTGAAGAAAAAGAAGAAAGCCTATAGGTCATGGAAGGAGGGGATGGCCACTTGGGGTGATTATAAGGTTCTGGTAAGAGAAAGTAGGGACGCAACTAGAAAGGCCAAGGCCTCTTTGGAATTAAACCTTGCAAGAGAGGTCAAGGGCAACAGAAAGGGCTTCTTCAAATACATTGCAGGTAAAACTAAAACTAGAGGCAATGTAGGACCCCTGCTGAATGAGGTGGTTGTCCTGGAGATGGAGGATACAGAGAAAGAAGAGATATAAAACACCTTCTTTGCCTCTGTCTGTACTTCTGGGGGCTGTCCTGATCTCACGCCTCAGACTGCTGAGGCTCCAGAGGAAGTCAGAGCAAGAGAAGTGCCTGCCTTGGTTGATGAGGACTCAGTTAGGTCAGCAAACTGGATGTAAACAAATCCATGGGCCCAGATGGGATGCACCCATGCGTACTGAGGGAGACTGTGGAAGCNGTAAAGGAGCTCAGGGTAGCTGGTTAACATTCAAATGCTACTTCTCTGAAGCACAAGAAATGATCATTCCAACAGGAAGGAAGTCAAGGAAGGGGGCCAAAAGACCTGCATCATTAAACAGGGAGCTGCTGGGAAAATNATTAAGGACAGTCAGCATGGCTTCACCAAAGCAAAGTCATGCTTGATCAACCTGATAGCTTTTTATGAGGGCATAACCAGGCGGACAGATGATGGCAGAGCGGTCGATGTGGTCTACCTTGACTTCAGTAAGGCATTTGACAGACTCTCCCACAGCATGCTTGCAGACAAACTGAGGCAGTGTGGTCTAGATGATCGGGTAGTGAGGTGGATTGTAAACCAGCTGCAGTATAGAAGCCAGTGAGTAGTGGTCAATGGGACAGAGTCTAGTTGGAGGCCTGTGTCTAGTGGAGTGCCCCAGGGGTCGGTGCTGGGACCAGTCTTGTTCAATCTATTTCTCTTGTGTTAGGAACAGGGCTTCATGTTAGACTTTGTTTGATCCAGTGAAGCTGAGTCTTACTTTTAAAAAACTCTCGTAATTATATCAGTGCACTGTATCATTTGCATTTCTCTCTTCAGGTATGACAACAAATACTTGCATGATTATTCATGAATATGTATATTCAGATATACATAGTTAGAACGCCTTCTAAAAAACCCCTGCTTTGGGTCCTGATATGTCAGACATGCTAAGTACACACTCTTCAAGTAAAAGTCACATACTTAAGTCTGAAATTCACAACGTGCATTTTGATTCATACTTTGTTAGAATACATTTACATTACATTCATATTTGAGATACAGTAAAACCATGTCCTTGGTGACCCATGAGAGTACTATTTCACTGAAATTTTGACCAATGTATATGTCACAGCTATTATCTTCTATCACATCTTTACTAATTTTTCTCCCATTTTAGAAAAGAGCAGTGGATTCCAAACCAGTTCTACAACACAACCAGTTCTGCAAAATCTTTGCTTCTGCTGGACGGCTCAATACCCAAGAGCAGTGACATGCCTTGATTTAAAAGCACACGAAGCTTAAATGCTCGCTAATGTAAACAAAGTAATACAACTTTGTTTACATTACAATAAACATTGTAACAGAGATGAGCTGATGCAGTAGGTGTGGTTTATCTTTTATTTTTCTGTGGTGGTTATTAGAGAATGAATTGTCTATCTTTGTTAGTCAATGGCATAATGATGTCTCCTTGACAATTTTTTTAATAATGGTTTGTGGCATTTTGAACCCAGGATGAGCATCAAAATATCAAAATAACATTGTCTGATTTATGGTCTACTGTTAGTAAAGAATCTGGGAGAGCCAGCTTTTGATGATTCACGAGGGCATTTCTGCCTTTGTGGATTTCTCTCCAATCCGTCTTATATATCATTCATGTCCTGAATCACCAATACGTTTTTGAGGTTTTACTGTAGTGACATGTTGTTCCTTCCGATAACATACGTATACAAAGTCCAACTCACAGACAGTTAAGAGCAGGTACCCCTATTGCAGTTCTGGGCACACGGAGGAAGAATCCTCCAAATCATGTGCACCGAAGCATGAATTTCACCAGGTTTCATACAGTCTTTTCATATATCTGCATGAACAGGAGGGGATACTAAAATTTATTATCATGAAGCTCTCCTTTGACTCTTCCTGTGTGCGTCTGTGCAGTTGGTCTCCAGGGTCTCAGGCAGGGTCTTTTGACACTGAAGACCTTCTTCACAGTAAACTCATTGTTACCTTTGGTAAAAGTGCTAAGCTGTTACAGGTCATTAGTCACAAGGCTGAGAAAGTAACCTCAAAGATCATGAATCTTCTTCTGATTGATCTTTATTATCCGTCTGGCTCCACTGCTTGAAGATTAAGTGTCCTCTTTCTTATCTGTCTGAATTTGCATATAGCTGCTTCAAGGTGAACAACACTTTCTTATCCCTTCTCCCCTACATCCAAGGCTGTGTGCTCTTCCAAGCCATGAGCAGCCAGCTTTTGTTTTACTGTCCCCTACATTCCTCTAAGCAAGTCTCAAAACACTTTTTACTGGTAAAGCAAAACTAAGTCTCACAGCACATCTTTTCAGCAAAACAAATCTTCTGGGTTTAGAGTTACAATCCATCAGTCCCCTTATATCACCAACATTTACTGAATAACCTGACATTGTACTTGTCAATATTTTGTGTTAAAGACTTATGTACAAAATGAGAGGCACATTAAAGAGAGATGAGAGATGTTATTTTCAGCAAAGTTTTTTAGCAGAGGGGAAAAGGATGAGACTATGGTACTGTCATTGCACCTCCTTGTCAGTCTTTCTTACTGACTTTTGAACCTAGCAGACAATTACTGCAAAATTTATTTGGGGTGAGAACGAAGGACAGTTCTCAAATAAGTTTCGTGAAAAAAGGCAAATAATTTGAGGGAAAAAAAAGATAAGAAATTAGTTTTCCTCTTGACAATAAGGTATAAATGTTAACTTAGCTGATCTACTAGATGTAGAAACAGAAAATGACAGCAAATGACTTTTAAAAAGTTAAGAACAAAAGCACATGAGGGCTGAGTGGTTTGGAATGGTAAAAGCCATCAGGTCAGGGAGATGAGACCCTTGCACAATTGCAGTCCAGGTCTGAAAAAGTCCTCTCAAATCTTTATCTGACTCCTGGTCACCACGAGTGTTTGAGTATCAAAGACAAAACATCACAAAGGAAAGCAGGAGAAGGAACAGTTTCCCAAGCTTCTAGAGTAGTGGAGCATTCATAACATGGAAATGCACTTGGTTACCACAGAAAGTTAATCAAACCCTGTGATACAAAAGCAGACCAAAAAAAGGCCTTTCTTTGGTTCCTCTAAAATAACAGTTCTGTTCACACCAAAGAAGCTGAAAAGGGCTTCCACTAATTATTAGGGAAATTAATGCTCTCACATGCAAACACCATATATTCTCAGTGCACAATGAACACATTCACCTAGAATCTCACCAGACCAGGTTGCTCAGAGCCCTCCCCAACTGGACTTGAACATTTCCAGTGTTGGAGCATCTACAACATTCATGTGCGCCTTGTTCCATTGCCTTGTTACCCTCCTAGTGAGGAAAGTCTTCCTAAGATCCAACCTAAATCAACCCTCTTTTAGTTTTAAACCATTTCCCTTTGTCCTACCAGTAAACTTCTTACAAGAAATCACTTTCCAGGTTCACTCTAGGTCCCCTTCACATACTGCGACGCTGCTATAAGCTCCACCCAAGAGCTTTGTCTTCCCAAAGGCTGAACATCTGCTGGCTGAGCAGAACAGGAGAGGTGCTGCGGCTAGCCCTTGGCTCAGCTGGTAGAGCATAGGACTCTGAATTCCTGGGGTCATGGGTTCAAGCCCCATATAGGACATCTTGAGACCCTACTATAGGCTTACTCTGCTCCAGCAGTGGGGGGGTTGGACTTAGATGATCTTTTGAGGTCCCTTCCAACCTCTAACCTTCTGTGATTCTGTGAATATTCAAGGCCCTCAACTGGACTCACTCCAACAGTTCTGTGTCCTTCTTATATTGTGGACTTCAAAACTGTATGTAATGTGGCAAAATTCTCTTTTGACCTACTGAAGATACATCCTAGCTTACAGTTGGCCTTTCAGGCTCCACTCACACACTGAAGGCTCATGTTGAGCTTCTCCTCTACCCCCACATTCACCTCTTCGGGGCTACTCTGAATCCATGCACCACTCAGCCTGAGTTTGTTCATGGGATTACCCTGACCCAGATGCAAGACCTTGCACTTGGACTTGCTGAATCTTATGCAGTTTGCATGGTCCCACCTCTTAAGTCTGTCAAGGTCCTCTGGGTGGCCTCCCTTCTCTCCATTTTGTCAATCACCCCACACAGCTTGGTGTCACAGGCAAACTTGCCAAGGGTGCACTTAGTGCCACTGTCCTCACACGTCACAGTATTACTAAAGTTGGAAAAGACTTCCAAGATAATCAAATCCAACCATCAACCCTGTGCCACTGCACCCACTAAATCATGTTTTCAAGTGCCAGAATTATGCACTTATGTCAAACAACACTGGACCTAAAACAGACCCCTGAGGAAAACCGCTTGTCACTGGTCTCCACCTGGATGTCAAGCCATTGATCACAACCCTTTGAGTGCAACCATCCAGCCAATTGATCATCCAGTGACTTGTCCATCTGTCAAAACCTCATCTCTCTGTTTTAGAAACAAGGATGAAGGACAGTGTCAAATGCCTTGCACAAGTCTGAGTAGATGACATCAATTGCCCTACCATTATCCACAAGTGATGTAACACTTGAACTGGAACCAGTTTTCTTGGGGTCCTAGCCCCTCCAAGACTTTACTCCATTTCACTCTACCTAGGGCGTCCCTGAAATGGCCAAAGTCTGCTCTTCTGAAGTTCAGAGTAGCAAATGTGCTGGGTACCTTCCTCACTTCCCTGAGGACCTTGAATCCATCATCTCATTCACATTCCTCATCAGCCTATTTCCTCTCTTTGTAGGCTCATCTACCAGATGGAGAAGGCAGTGACCATGCCTACACTCCAAGAGTCTCCCGGATTGCTTATGCCCCAATGTATTGCCCCTCTAACAGATGTTGGAATGATTGAAGACCCCCATGAGGACCAGGGCTTGTGAACATGAAGCCAATCTTATCTGTCTGTAAAGGGCCTCATCTGCTTGGTCTTCCTGGTTGGGTGGCCTATACAGACCCCTGCTGTAATAGCAATTGCCCTTAAGCTTTCAAGTAGTTTCCTCCTCTGTCTCCGGTTGGAGTTACATGCAGTCCAGTTGACCATTGACACAGAGGGCAACATCCCCTCCTAAGAGATTTGTACCCCTTCATTACAACACTGAACTCACAGGAGCCATCCCACCATGTCTGTGTGTTGCCAATGAAGTCATGGCCCTGCAGGTACACATACATCTCTAACTCTTCTTGTTTATTGCTCATGCTGCAAGTGTTGGCATTTGAGCTGGGGTCTCACAAAGTTATCCCCTTCAAACTTAGTTTAAACCCTTCTCAGTGGCCCCCACCAGCTCTTGAGCGAGAATCCTTTTCTCTTTTGAGTGAGCTGAATTCCATCAGGTGCCAGCAGGACAAGTGCTGTGTAAACCACCCCCACGAGTTAAAAAACCAAAATGCTCCAATATCACCGGTCTCTAATCCATGTTTTAAGGAGGTGTGTTCTCCTGTTCCTCTTAGTGTTCTCCTCTGCCACTGAAGGGATTGAGGAAAACACTATCTGTGCTCCCAATCTTCAACCAATTGCCCTAGAGCTCTGAAGTCTCTTTTGATTATTTCTGGGATTCTTTCCTCAACCTTGTCATTGCCAAAACTGCAAAAGCAGCAGCAGGTAATAATCAAGGAGGTGTACCAGACTGGAGAACTTCCTCATAACATCCCTAACAGAGGCTCCAAGGAGGCAGCAGACTTCCCTGTGGGATAGGTCTGGTCAGCATAGTGACCCCTCTGTTACTGTTAATGTGGGCATGGAATCTTCATCAAGAGAAGAGCTATCAGATATCAGGAACCGCCTAGGAGACAGAGCAGTTTCTCCAGAGGTGCACGTGCAAACATTACGAGTTACCGGGTTCTTTCGTAAAGAAGGCATGCTAAACTGCATTTAAGCTCAGTTCACACATGTTCATGGCTGCACTGGTGCCTAGAAAATAAAACTATCATTCTGAAATTTTTATAGTGTGAGCAGAGAACAAGAGAAGGAGATGTAGAGAAAGAACTATGTTATCTAACTTTTTCTGGGTAGAGAAGCAGTCAAGCTTCTTTCTCAAGGAGACATGAAAGACACTGACAAAAAGGTAAGAATAATGTTACGAAACTGTGGTTGAGCTTGGGTTAGCTAATGCATGGTGATTTTCTCTTTCCCACCTTAAAACTATCAAATAGACTTTTGAGATTCAGACTATGGCTTCTGGTGAGGTCTGAACAGCAAAACTGATTATGATTTTAGAAGTATCAATGGTAGATGCTTTGCAGAAATGATATATTGCTTACAAAATGCTGTGAATACAGCCACTGTAAACAGTACCCTCATAGAACAGCTACACTTTAAACCAAATTCTGCCCAAAATGAGTAAACCCTATCCAGACATAATAGCTCATATCTGATTTTAATGCATAACCATTTTCATTTCTGCTGAAGTGTGCCAAAGACAAACAACCTTGCAAAACAAATGCTAAATTAGCTACTCTCTGCTTCAGGAAAAGAAAGCACAATCATAATTTTTACTCATTTCAGATGGTGGGACCTATCAGCAAGTCCAGTCTATTTTCTCCCAAGCAGATAGAGACTACTGCTCCTTACACATAGTAATGCTGAGATTTAACACTTACTTGAATATTGTCACTGCAGTTTACTGTTTAGTTTTGAACTAAGATGAGGTTTAGGAAGAGAGTTGCACTTCCATTTCTCCTCTTTTGAAAGAGCACAAGGCCCTGTGATCTCTTTATTTTTTAGCAGAAAGAATCATTATTCCTTGATAAAGACCATTTCATAGCCTCTTTCATCTCCACTTTCTTAAGTTAGACAAAGCCAACTCTTTTGGTGTACTTTCTGAAGCCAGGAAGTTCTATACATGCTAGAAGATCATGCCAGTACCTCTAGAACTTTACATTTACGGTAATTTGGCTGTCTAGAACCATGCACTACACTCTAGATGAGCTCTCATCATATTAGCATATTAGAGGAAGAAGTTACCTCTTATTTTAAACATCCATGTTTAAACATCTAGGTCAGAAAGATGCAAACATGGCCTTGATAGTGAAGCCAGAATACATGAAGAGCTAGGAACACAAAGTATGAAAACAAAGAATAAAAACAAAGAATATTTGCCTTTTTTACTCAGTTGAATATTAGTGAAGGCTTAACTACAAAATTTTCTCGTCAACATAGATCTGTTTTTCATTCTAATCTAGAAGGTCGCACAATGAATGACTGTTTATTCACAGGAGGAGTGTGTCCAGCAGATCAAGGGAAGTTCTTCTCCCCCTCTACTCTGCCCTGGTGAGGCTTCATCTGAACTGTGTTCAGTTTTGTGCCCCCCAGTTTAAGAGGGACGGGGATCTGCTGGACAGGGTCCAGCGGAGGGCTACGAGGATGATTAGGGGACAGGAGGGCATGGCTTATGAGGAGAGGCTGAGGGACTTGGGGCTTTTTAGTCTGGAGAAGACAAGACTTAGAGGGGATTTGATAAATGTTTATAAGTACCTGAAGGCTGGCCAGGAGTGGGGGGACAGGCTCTTTTCACTTGCTCCCTGTGATAGGACAAGGAGCAATGGGTGAAAGTTGTAGCAAAGGAGGTTCCACCTCAACACAAGGGGGAACTTCTTTACTGTAAGGGTCACAGAGCACTGGAACAGACTCCCCAGGGAGGTCGTGGAGTCTCCTTCTCTGGGGACTTTCAAGGCCCGCCTGGATGCGTTCCTCTGTGATCTGTGTTAGATAGTTTTGTCCTTCTCCTCCAGGGGGGTTGGACTCGATGATCTCTTTGGGTCCCTTCCAGCCCCTAACATCCTATGATCCTGTGATCTGACCTTCAGAGGGGTGCAGTGTAACCCAAACAAATGCGGTGAAAAGACCATGTCTAGCCTTGAGCTCTGTGGTAACAGGTTGGACTTGATGATCTATGAGGTCTCTTCCACCCTTGGTAATACTGTGATACTGTGATACTGTGAAAAAAAAATCTGTTATAGCTCTAGAAACATGCAAAGCAATGGGGTTTTTTGTACATATACACATACATATCACTGTAATTGCTGGACAGAGATAACAGGATTTTAACACCCAGAGTGCACAATGAAGGGGAAAGAAGGGTTTTGAGCCTTTCAACAACAGCACATATTCTCTACAAGAGTTTTGGCAAAGAAAGCTCAAAATAATGGTAAGTATAGACCTCCATTCGTTTAACTTTTTTTCATGAATGTGTAATATTTAGCTCTAAAACTGTTGTGGATGTGACTGTAAAACTGTAAATATGTGTCTAATATTTTTTAATTCAGATCGCTGTGCTTGAATTTCTGCTTTGAAGGGCATAAAGAAACTTATTATGATTTTCAGCTTTTCACATGATATTGTACATGTTTCACTGATTCTAGCATTCAAAATTAAGAGCAATTGTTTATTTGAAATCTAAGATGACAAATTCATTCGTGTGGAGGGATTTTGTGGTGATGTGTCAAAGTGACACTAAGCAAGTTTCTGTAAGTATTTTATTAATAAAACAAAGCAGTATGTTCAAGAGAAGTGATTTTACAGAAAAATGATGAAAAGCCTCACATCTGAGTAGCTTTTCAGGCTGTCTTTACTATGGGATTTTTTTTCTCTAGAAAACAGTTACTCCAGAGTAGCTTGTACACCTTTATCATTTTACATATTCCTAAATAACACAGTCTTTCACGGGAGGTTGTACTATTAAAGAGGTAATCAGTGTTTGAAGCAGTCAGTCTTGTTTCAAACAGTTGCTCTTGTTTCAGGATTAAAATTGTCATGAAAACCTAGAGAAGACAGTAAGCTATTGGATTCAGTATCTTCATGGAGGTAAATAACTATGGTCATTTCAAGTAGCACTAGAAAAATGTTAATAGAATAAAATAGGGAAATAGATTTTAATACAGAATACAGTTTACATTTAACAATGCTTCACGAAGTTTGTAGGGTTTGATGAATTTGCTTTGCGCAATGATCAATTTCTCCCTGAATCTAATTTTGTTGCCTGACAATTTGTGTTTACTGCAAGGACTCTAATTCTCAGCTAGTCACAGAGGAGAACAAAATTACATAGAGTTTTCATATTTGCAAAGTTCTACATTAACATGTGTAGGGCAGACACACAGTTACTCTTCTGTCATGATTCAGTTGTCTGAATAAACCCTTCACAACACTGTGTTTGTTTAGAAACACTATGTAGATATGTTGAACATAGGACTCCTACTGTTACCAAATGTAGTTTGAAAATAGGCAACAACTGTTTCACGTTTTTGTTTAAATGTTTTCAAAGCTCTAGGTTGTTTTATCTGAACCCAAATATGAATGACATTTGAAATTAACACAAACTATGAACTCATACCCCTGGAGTTCCTTTCCAACCCCGAACTATCTGTGTATCTGTGCATTACATTTTCTAAACAATGTTGTATAGCTCTGTGGGGAAAGGCTTCGCGTACGCATCAGAAGCAACCCAGAAACCTCCTGAAGAGAGCAAATCCCGTTCACTGTTCTTTGCTTTCGTGCTGCACGGGTTGGTAGCTCGAAGAAGCAAAGCGGAGCGCACTGACGTGACTCGGTCACAACCACCAGATGGAGCCACAACAGCAGCTAACGATCGCGGGGCGCACATTGTCCGGGTGACAGCCTGGACGCGTTGCCTCATCAGTATTATTATCTAACTAACAAGGTTAATTGCATGAAGTTCAATAAAGCCAAGGGCTGGGTAGTACACTTAGTTGATAACAACTTTGGATGTGTTCTTGGAAAGATGCATGTCAGAAAAGAGCCTGGGTTTATTGTTTTACAGTTACCTGAATGTGAACAAGCAGTATGCTCAGGTAGACAAGAAGGCATCCTGGCTTGTGTTAGATCTAGTGTGGCCAGCAGGGGTAAGGACATGATCATCCCTTCATACTAGGCACTGGTGACACCTCAGGAGATGAACATCTGCCTATTCCTGCTGGCCATGCTATTTCTGATACAAGTCTGAAGGCAATTGGCTTTCTCAGCCACCTGAGCACACTGCAGGCCCAGTTTCAGCCGACCACCCACTGACAGCCCCAGATCCTTTTCCAGTGTGGTTTTCCAGCTACACATCCCGAACTTTTTAGCCTACCATGAAGCTGTGATGATGCAAGCGCATGAGATAGCACTTGGCCTGGAACTTCAGTGGGTCTTGACCCATCGATCTCATCTCTGCAGATTCCTCTACAGAGCCTCTCTACTTTTCAACAGATCAGCACACCTGATCATCTATAAACTTGCCAAGGGAACACTCTATTCCCTCATCCAGATCACTGATAAAGGTACGAAAGACTGTACCTTTATCTTGACCCAAAATAACTCACAGAGTGCTGTAGTTCTGTAGCATTAATCTAGGAAATGCATTTGATTTACTTCTAGGAGTGTCAAAATACACAGCTGACATGAAACCCATACCCCTAACCACCAGGAATGAATGCACTCCTCACTCTATCTGTGCTTACCTCTCCATCTCTTCCCATACCACTTCTTTTTTTTTCTTTCCCCCCTTCCCCCCCCCCCCCCATTCCCTTTCCTCCTATTTCCCTTCCACCTTTCCCCATTAAAAATACCACCATTTGAAAAAGGAGGAGTGAGTGTGGGAAAATCTTTTCTTGTATTTTTTTTTTTAACTTTACTGTGAGAAGGTGCAGAGAATCTGTTGGGTTTTGCAGGGTAGAGCTCTCCTATCTGCAGTGAGGGAGAAGCTTCAGACACTTTGCTGGCGGTTTGCAGGGCTTTTTCTTCACCTTTCTTTTAACTGTTTCTTGTCCTCTGTTAATAGAAATTACTGTATTTTCTTTAATATAATATTGTCCTTAGTTTTATTGTGTTTTGAAGATCCTGGAAAATCAAAACCAGGACAGATATTTTTGTGTATTGTTCAACTATTAGCATTTTAAATGTTTCCCTTGTCAACCAAGTTTGCTCATCTAATCCTGAAAGGTGTCACTTTGAACATTTTCTTGGATATTTTCCTGAATATTTTTAATCTATATTTTTCAGTGACATGTGATACAGAACAGTCTTTGACTTCTACAGCAGCTAACCAGAGGGGAGGTGGGTGGGGCACCTTTACAAATTGCAGTGGAGGTTAGGATAGTGCCGTGGAGATAGCAGTTTAAATAGGTAACTGTTATGTGTCCAGTGCCCCACATTAACACTGAGGAAGTGTTGCTTTCTCAGAATGCATAACTACTTGAGATGACTGACCACTCTGACAGCACAGGCTTATTTTTCTACTGTGAATTTTCTACTGATGCAGTTAAACTGTTGATTCTCAGAGGAAGTCACACAAATGGTGTATAAGATGTATGGTAAACAGACGAATGAATGTTTATGAATAATAAGAATAGGTCAGCAGCATGAAAGAATGCATGCCAGGCCTACACAGGGTTTTCATAAACTCTGCACAGTGGCAGTAGCTGGACATGGAATGTGTTTTCCTCTGTCTTTCCTCCACTCTTCTGTAATAGATACAAATTCTGTCCAGTTTGTCTAAATGATCTCTAACCCAATCCCCCTTGACAAAGGGAGAGTCTTCCTTCCTACAGACTTTCTTTCTTACTTCCATGGATTAGGGTTCCCGAGGGACAGCCTTAGCAGTGAAAACTGAAACAAAAAGGACATTCAGTATCACCATATTTTCTGTATCCTTCATTGCCAGGTCAACTGCCTCATCCAGCAATGCATCAACATTTTCCCTAATTTACCTTTTTTTACTGAAGTACTTGAAGAAGACCTCATTTTATCTTTTTGAGATGTAATTCCAAGAGACCTCTAGTCTCCTTTGTTGCATCTCTACGTATTCTGGCAATGTTCCTAAGTTCTTTCCAAGTGGCCAGTCCCCTTTTCCACATTCTTTAAAGTTCCGTTTTATAATTTTAACAAGATACTTGCTCATCCATGCAGGTTGCCTGCTTCCTTGATTTGATTTTTCACTCATTGGGATCACAGAATCACAGAACTTAGGGATAGGAAGTGACCTCAAAAGATCATCTAGTCCAATCCCCTTGACACAGCAGGATCACCTAGACCAAGTCACACAGGAACACAGCCACATGGGTTTTAAACATCTCCAGAGCACGAGATTCCAAAACTCCCCTGGACAACCCATTCCACTGCTCTGTCACCCTCAGAATGACGAAGTTCCTTCTCATATTTAAGATGTTCCAGCTTACACACATTGCCCCTTGTCCTATCACTAGATGACATTGAGAGAAGCCTGTCTCCATCCTTCTGACACCCACCTTTCACATATTTATAAATATTAATGAGATCACCCCTCAGTCTCCGCTTCTCCAAGCGAAAGAGACCCAGCTCCCTCAGTCTCTCCTCATAAAGGAGGTGTTCTACTCCCTTTATCATCTTTGTGGTTCTGCACTGGACTCTCTCCAGTAGTTCTGTGTCATTCTTGAACTGAGGGGCCCAGAACTGCACACAGTATTCCAGATGTGGTCCCACCAGCGCAGAGAAAAGGAGGAGGAAAACCTCTCTTGATCTGCTAACCACCCTCCCTCTGATCCACCTCAGGATGCTGTTGGCCCTCTTGGCCACAAGAGCATACTGCTGGCTCATGGTTATCCTGCTATTCACCAGGACCCCTAGGTTCCTTTCTCCTACTCTGATGCATCAGTCTTGAGCCTGGAGATTATTTGGGCTCCTCTGTCTTCTAGAGTTGCAGCTAGCAGTCCCTGAAAGTGCCAGTTAGGTCTCCTGAAATTCAGAGTTGCAATACTACTTATTGCTTCTTCTTTGTGAATTACCTCGTGTTTACTGCAGCCAAGATTCTTACCAACCTTCACCTTCCCAACTAGACCTTTGTTCCTTCCCACAAGTTTCATGTCTTCTTCTCGGTTCTTCCACCAGCTGTGTAAGTGCTTTACAGGAACCTCCTGGTCTGTGTGAGCCAGGCCATATAGCCTTTCCAACACGTATCAGGGTGATTGAAGTCCTCAATGGGGACACCAGCGCATGTGATCATGAGGCTACCTTCAGCGGCTTGTAGAAGGCCTCATCACTTTCCTCTTCCTGATCAGATGGCCTTTAGTAAACACCCACAGCAGTCTCACACCAGTGTACTAATGTGCCTCTTCATTCTTATCCATAAGCTTTCAACATGTACTTCCTACCTCATTAAGCAGAGCTCCAGATATATCCCCATTCCTCTCTCACAAAAACAGCAACTTCACCACCTCACCTTGCTGGCCTGTACCTCCTAAAATAGCATAGCAACCATGACAGCGTTCCAATCATCTTCCATCTGTGTTTCCTTCCACAACTCTGATCCTTATTCTACATCTTCGTCGTCCTACCTGATACTGCACACAAACTGAGACCCCAATCTGTTACTGTCCCTCCTTACAACACAGTTTTAGCCCTAGAAAGAAATAATCCTAACTGCATCCTGTCACAGAGTCCTGTTTTGCTGTGCTTTGACCTTTACCCTGTACTTTCAACCAGTGCTCAGAGTCTGCACTGACCGAACTCATGGAACAAGAAGCTGCTGGTCCAGCTGCAGAGTCTAGCAAGCTGTAAGTGATCAGCTAATGGATAGTAACTGCCTACGTGAAGCCTTGTTGTAAGCACACTAATTACTTGCATGTAGGCACTTTATCCTGCAGTTCATGAGACAAGGTGGTAACTTTTCAACAGCATGAACAGCAAACAAATTTACAAGCAAAACTGAGGGACTGTTACCATAGAATCATAGAACGTTATAGGTTGGACGAGGCCTTGAAAAACCACTGGTCTAACCCTCACTGCTACGTCTCATTTTATAACAGAAATAACTTTCAGCTGCTATATATAGGTTTGCATTGCTTATGAGCTCTGAGAGCAAAGAATCTTTACAGAGGTCATTAAATCACAGTATCACAGTATCACAGTATCACAGTATTACAGTATTACCAAGGTTGGAAGAGACCTCATAGATCATCAAGTCCAACCTGTTACCACAGAGCTCAAGGCTAGACCATGGCACAAAGTGCCATGTCCAATCGTGCCTTGAACTGTTCCAGGGACGGCGACTCCACCACCTCCCTGGGCAGGCCATTCCAGTGGCCAATGACTCTCTCAGTGAAGAACTTTCTCCTCACCTCAAGCCTCAATTTCCCCTGGCGCAGCTTGAGGCTGTGTCCTCTTGTTCTGGTGCTGGCTGCCTGAGAGAAGAGAGCAACCTCCTCCTGGCCACAACCACCCCTCAGGTAGTTGTAGACAGCAATAAGGTCTCCCCTGAGCCTCCTCTTCTCAAGGCTAAACAATCCCAGCTCCCTCAGCCTCTCCTCATAGGGCTTGTGCTCAAGGCCCCTCACCAGCCTCGTTGCCCTTCTCTGGACACGCTCAAGCACCTCAATGTCCTTCCTAAATTGAGGGGCCCAGAACTGGACACAGTACTCAAGGTGCGGCCTAACCAGTGCAGAGTACAGGGGCAGAATGACCTCCCTGCTCCTGCTGGCCACACCATTCCTGATGCAGGCCAGGATGCCATTGGCCCTCTTGGCCACCTGGGCACACTGCTGGCTCATGTTCAGGCGGGTATCGATCAGCACCCCCAGGTCCCTTTCTGTTTGGCTGCTCTCCAGCCACTCCGACCCCAGCCTGTAGCTCTGCATGGGATTGTTGTGGCCAAAGTGCAGCACCCGGCACTTGGACTTATTGAACGCCATCCCGTTGGACTCTGCCCATCTGTCCAGGCGGTCAAGGTCCCGCTGCAGAGCCCTTCTGCCCTCCAACTCAGACACATCTGCCCCCAGCTTTGTATCATCTGCAAACTTGCTGATGACTGACTCAATGCCCTCATCCAGATCATCTATGAAGATGTTAAAGAGGATGGGGCCCAGCACTGATCCCTGAGGGACACCACTAGTGACCGGCCGCCAGCTGGATGTGGCACCATTCACCACCACTCTCTGGGCTCGGCCCTCCAGCCAGTTCCTAACCCAGCACAGAGTGTTGCCGTCCAAGCCGTGGGCTGACAGCTTAGCCAGCAGTTTGCTGTGGGGGACAGTGTCAAAGGCCTTGCTGAAGTCCAGATAGACCACATCCACAGGCCTCCCCACATCCACCAAGTGGGTCACCTGATCATAGAAGGAGATCAGGTTGGAGAGGCAGGATCTGCCCTTCCTGAATCCATGTTGGCTGGACATGAGCCCTTGGCCATCCCTCAGGTGTGTAGTTACTGCCCCCGAGATAACCTGTTCCATCAGTTTCCCTGGCACTGAGGTCAGGCTGACAGGCCTGTAGTTCCCAGGATCCTCCACTCGACCCTTCTTGTGGATGGGGATCATGTTGGCCAGTTTCCAGTCACCTGGGACCTCTCCGGTGAGCCAGGACTGATGGAAAATGATGGAGAGCGGCTTGGCCAGTTCATCTGCCAGCTCTCTGAGCACTCTAGGATGGATCCCATCTGGTCCCATGGACTTGTGGGTGTCCAAGTGGCTTAGCAGGTCATGGACTAATTCCTTGTGGATTTCCAAGGCAGCACACCTTGGAATGCTACACAAGGCCAAAATTCATCAAAATGCATAGCAATCTTTCACTTTCTGACCTTTGCAGTCAGCTGAATCTACTAGGATTGGCAGCATTTTTTAAGAGATTTCTTAATGCAAGGGCAAGAAACTGAGAAAACTTCATAAGAGCTAGATAAAAATATCTGATGCTGGATTAACTTACTTGATACCGTGATGCCTTATTAAATTGGTTCCTGTTGTATGCAGTTCTCATCTGTTCAGAAGTCTGCAATTAAAAGATTAAGAATGTAACAGAGACTTATGTAAGTGCTCCCCATTGGTAAGTGTTGCATTAGTTAGAAAAACAGATTTATTGCAGAATGATACCAATGGTCGTTGTTACATGTCTCCATGATTTACCCAGGTAAAATATGGCTTTTGGTGAGGCATAGGTTCTCATCAGAAACCTGTTGTGTTATTTCTGGAACAAGAGCAGAAGAAAGGATAGGTAAGGTGGATAATAAACCGGCTACAGGGTAGAAGTCAGAGAGTAGTG
>VXBP01005159.1:0-14344 GCA_013400115.1 Rhinopomastus cyanomelas | reverse complement strand
CGGAGCACTGGAACAGGCAGCCCAGGGAGGTTGTGAGGTTGTGGAGTCTCCTTGTCTGGAGTTGTTTAAGGCCCACCTACATATTTGTTCCTGTGTGACTTGGTCTAGGTGATTCTTCTGTGTCAAGGGGATTGGACTAGATGATTGGTCCCTTCCAATCCCTAATTATTTTATGATTCTATAATTTTATGATTATTTTTGTGTATATTTTTTCCTGAATGGGAATGAATTGTTTTGTAAGAGGAAGCATAACTCATTTTGGTCTCTGTGTCCCATGCACAGGAGTAGGAGAGAATATCTACTGTATGCTTCAGAGAAGTAGAAAATGGACTTTATCTTTCATCTCCTGCTGTTCAAGAGCCCAGTTTTACCCATGCCCTTTTTTCTCTTTATCATTGGTGGTATTTTAACTTGAGTTCAGAATTACATTGCTGATGCGGCGTTGGCAGGTGATGTTTGTGACTGTAAACCTCAAGAACCTCAGGTCACCGTCTAGGGAAGCAATCATTTTGTCCTGTCTGCATAGCCATCTCCTCCATAAAATTACCTGAACAGAAAATTGCCAGTCTACAAGATGTTTTTATTTTCTAGTAGAGATAATGGAGAAAGACTGAATCCCCTAATGCTTCATGTGCTGAATGGGCTGAAGTAATGAGGACTGTGAAGCCAAGACCACTGTCAAACTTGTCTTGCTATAGACTCAGCAAAATTTCGTGTTACTCCCACAGACTCTGTGGGCACTACTTCTCCTCCTTTGATGTAGGAATGGGCAAATCCAGTCATGATAATGACTTTGGTATGCTTTAGCCAAACACATGGAATTTTTGCATTAAAAAAACACACTTTGGATACAAAGAATTTTACTTCGTTAGTATAAAGTCTTTAAGCGTTCAGTGATAATCTGAAAGATTTTTAAAGAAAGCTGAAAAATATTCTTGGTGCTGCTACTAACAATGTGTTACTAACAATTTTTATGTACTTCAGTATGGGAGGATTTAATTAGTATAGCATTTGCAGCAATGATTCTATGATTCTATGATTCTATGGATGTGATGTCCAAGTGAGGGAATTATGCTGTGATACATAATTCCCACTGTGATACAAAATGAGGTAGTAGGGTTTTGTAGTGTCTTGTTTAGGGTCACCCTAATGTACAGTTTGAAGACTTGAAGAATTCTTTTGCCAAATGCTGATGAATCTGATTTGTAAATGGCTTTGTTTCTTTTTCCTCTCTCAAGGGCTTGGATGATTTTAGATCAATACAGAAAGAAGTCAAAGCTTTTCCGTACTCAAGTTTTGTTGACTCCGCTAGGGGATGATTTCCGCTATGCTGAGAGCTCAGAATGGGATCAGCAGTACCAGAATTACCAGAAGCTGTTTGATTATATGAATTCTCAACCTGACTGGCATGTTAAGGTAAATTCAAGGCTTTACCTAGTGTGTGGAGAAAACTATATTTTGTAATATGTGGAGATTCTGTATGGAAAATAAAAGTTGTTTGGGTTTTTGTAACTACAAAGCTTTATGTATTATTTAATATCAGATGTATTATTTAACATCAATATTTGTCTTGGCAGATTTTTCTTTACTTTTATTGTCTCCTCTTACTTCACACAAAAATATTGCTAATAGTATTTGCTGGAAAACTGTAAATAGTAACCAAATGAGAGCAGCAATTAGGTTTAGGTTTTTTTTAGTACTCTTTACAGACTTGAGATGCTGTTAGGTCAGGCGTGCAGGTTTTGTAATTTAAAACTATTTTATTTTCTTACTAGAAGTTCAAGCAAATTTTACTGGGTTTGCTATCACTTACAGCTGAATTCATTAAAATCTAAGAGACTGACCTGTCTACAAATGGATTGAGTATACTAACATAATAATCAGCTAATGCATTACTTTTAACTTTTAATTGTGTTTGAGTGTTAATATCTACATTCATACAATCTATTGTTTTAGCTGAGTATTTTAGAGATTTCTCACACTATAGATGTTCTCTGTACTCAATACCTTTTCATGTTCTTTTTGCATGGTTGTAAGAAATAGGGGACAACAACTTTGATTTTTCTTAAATGTCATGTGAGAGGACAGTATTATTACTGCTTTCACAATTAGGCTTTCTAAATTTTGTCTGATCTGTTTCATATGCTGTTTATGTGTGAATCTCATCTCTTCTGAGGCTTCCTCTCATTCCTTGAACTGTAGAAATAAATAGTATCTGTAGTGTGTTCATCCTTACTACTACTGGACTACTGTATTTTTGAGAGCTGGATTTTGCATGTGGGATGGGATATGAATGCCTGTTATGTCTTTAGAGGAGGGATATAGACTTGGAGAGCACTCAAAATTTACATTAATTTAAATTTAATTTAAATCCAAAGCTTGCTATTATCATCAGTTCAACTTCTTTTAAAAGTAGATATAGCATGCAGGTAGTTACACTTTTGATACTGACAGCAGCATTCTTTCCGTAGTCTTCATTCTTACTAACTTGGGCTGGATGATTTCTTTGCTGGGGCAAAATCTGGAGGCAGTAGTTCAGAGGCATTCTTCAAGGACCGCTTCTGTCCTGAAGCATCTAATAGAGCCTTATCTAAAAGGTTCTGTGCAGCCCACTGTTGAGGTCTCAAGGAATCTACTTTATTAGGCCTAGCTTGCCATCCTGGATTAATGTATTTGGGTTTACAACATCCCTTGGGATATTCAGATTCAACCATTTCATTCCTAGGGTACTTTGCTCACCTGAAGCACCACTGGCACAGGAGTGTGTCTTCCTTTTATTTCATTAATGTAATGTTGGATTTTTCCTTTCTGTAGTTTTGGTTTGATTTTTTATTTTTTTGTGAGTTTGGTGGTCTTTTGGTTGGTTTTGTTTGGTTTTTGTTTTTAAACTGCTTATCATTTATCCTTGGAAATAGGAGATCAGGTGGACAACTTTCACACTCTCCTAGACTTCCCCAGTGGACGGTAACTCTACAGTCAAGTAAAACCATGCTCAGCCTCCTAAGAAGCTAGATTATATAAGAAAGAGTTCACATTTCTTCCCTAAGGGCTGAATTGCCTAGGATGTTATTACTTACACAAGTCCTTGCCTGTCTACCTTTCTGATCTTTACCTTTCCAGACAAATGTGAGATGTTTAGTGAGCATGTCGTAGCATTAGGATTGTTATGCTAGCAGCTATTCTATGGTGCTGAAAGTATGTAGTTGATTAGTTTAAGCGATATCCATTTTGCTTTCAGGGAGTTTAGTCTCTATTCGATTTTACATATATTGTGCATAAATGACACTGAGACTTTTTATATGGTAGTAGAAGACTGTACCAGGTTATTTCACTGTTTTCATTCACCTGACATTAGAATTTGTTTTCTTTAACTTTGCTCATTCCTCCAGTGAGGTTTTCTTCTTTTAATGTAACCTGTATGTGGGAGAGCAGCCTGTACAGCTTTCTGCTCTTCTTAAAAGCAGGCTTACAGAGTCTGTCCTTGGACAGAGACAACCATGGAAAGCTGTAGACTCAGGAATGCATTGTTTTGATACTTTTTGGTGCTTTCTTTCATTTAGACTTCTTTACTTTTTTACCTCTTCGTAGACACCTTGTAACCAATAAATCTTAAGAGTAAGAATTAGGTAATGTTATTGTAACCAATAGCGTTAAGCTAAGTTTATCTTGTACTGATAACAAAGTATATAAAAAAAGAAGAAGAGAGGAGGATTTGGGACTAATTAAGAAGAAGTACTTTAAAAAAATAAAAGGATCTTGTTTTGCCATCACTTTGAAGTTCATGCCGAGTTTAACTGCTACAAATTGTAGCCTATCCTGCAACACCTATAGGTTAGGGATGTATAGATATGTAGGGATAGATACAGTGATATATAGAGAGAATGTCACCTATACTTGATTTCACTTGTTTGACTGATTATTTCCTTCTGAATTCTGTTTTGTTAGGTGTCAATGACAGTAAGGAAAAATGCCAGGTGTCCTAGAAGTGTCTGATAAGGCAAAGATCACTAATAGTGGGATTTTATTTCGTGTGTGTCTGCCTCTCATGTACTGCCCTTCAAGTGGCAAGTTACCATACTGTATCAATTTAACAGATACTTGGATCTTCTAAACTCCTGCTCTCTCAGCCTTTTTCTGATGGATCAAGAGGCACTTCATGCCTCTGATCACTTTTGTGACAGCCCTCTAGGACCAGTCCAACAGGCCCATGTCTTTCTTGAACTGAATTGAAAAGTTTAAGTGCTTTTGGAAGAGCTGTTCAGCTTTACTGGCAAGTGTGCAGGGAAAATTTAAAGGTCTTTAGGATAGGGCTTATGTTACAATTCTGAAAGACTGGTGTATTTCTGAAATGTGTTTGAAAACAGTCATATCAATTGTCTTAGTTTGTCTAAATAAAATAGAACTATGTTATAGTGATTTTAATTTTCATTCAGGCCCAGTTTGGAACTTTATCTGATTACTTTGAAGCTCTGCGCAAAGAAAGCAGTTTGGGTGAAAAGCACAGCAATTCATTTTTCCCTGTTGTAAGTGGAGACTTCTTCACCTATGCAGACAGAGATCATCATTACTGGAGTGGTTACTTTACATCGCGGCCCTTCTATAAACGACTGGATAGAGTCCTGGAATCCTACTTACGGTAAATGCTGCCATCCAGTAAATCCATTATATATGTCTTGGCACACAGGAGAAGCGAATGTATAAGTCCTCTAAATTCGTTAGACAGATGGAGAAGTTATTTTGAAATGCACACTTCAAGTTTGCATATAAGTATAGCCAAATGGCTCCCAAATGTGGTCCTTATTACAAGTATAAGCTGGTGTTATCTGCTTTTTAGTAAATTCATTGAAATGCGACAGGATTGTTTTCTGTTCAGGCAAATCAGTTGTTCTTAAATACTGTTAAAGTGATCAGCAAGTCCTGATACCATGAAAAATAGCATTTCGTATGCTTTTTTTTTCTGTGTGGGGTTTGGGTAGCTGTCAGATCAATGTATTGTTATGGCTATAATATGAACTTTTAAAGAGAAGTTCCAAGGTGCAAATTTCACAAGAGTTTTAGGGGGACTTAAGAAATTGATGTGTGGAAACAAACTGTAACCCACAAAGAGTTATAAAAGCAGGTATGCTTTAATGCAGCACTGAATGCAAGGGGGATATATCTGCCTAGCTTGCTCATGGAGACCTGTAACAGTCGTGGTTATATGGGGTACAGTTATACATGTTCTTTAATAGTTCATACGTACGCTTCGGATTTCAGAGAAAAGTCTGTGCTTATTACAATTAGTTCGGAGAACTCATTACCATAAGTCCCCTTCTCCCAGTGCTTGCGCTGTGATGCTTCAGGGGTTGCAGGGCAGAGGGCTTGAAGTCTCCCTTCCTGTAAACTTCTCAGCCCTAGGGTGAAATGCTGAGTTGCAGCTACAAACTAGTGAACACTGGACCTTCCTCAGATAGCAGTCCTGAAAGATAACAATTTAGCTAATTGGCCCTCTTGTTCCTTGTTATGTTTTCCTTTTGTCTATTGCTTACACTTGCCAAGATTCTCTTCATACTTCTAGCTGTGAAGTTAAGTATTTCCTAGCAATATATCAAAATAGTCAAGATTATTGTTTGCTGAGTGATCTCAGATTGTAAGGTACTGCTCTGCTGAGAAGTGTTTGCATGTTCTTTAAAGAAAAACTTACTGCGGAATTTAGGTATTGTAGTATTTGAGTCTCTCTTGTAGTAGCTGTAGATATTATTGTAAAATAATTTAACTATGTTTAAGGATCCAGAAAGAAATTTGAGACAAATTCGTGTGTTGTAAGCAGTGTGCATCTTGTCTGTTGCCAAAATTCGGTAACCTGTTTCCACAAGATTATTTTTCCAAGGGTACTTAGTCAAAAGCAGTTTTAAGTCTTCTGGAAGCACTCTTTATGATTCACCTATTGCAGTGCTAGTCAGACCTTTTTATGATAGAGTAGAACTTCTGTAATACCAAGAAATCCCTCCTTAAGGTTTTTTTTGTTGTTGCTGTATTAGTGAAAGGCAGATGCCTTTCTCTTTCACAAGAGAAACCTCTCTATATAGAAGAATTTGTTTTCCTTCTTCCAAGGAATCAAGTCTGAGATAAATTGTAAGATTTGCAAACTCAGGAGTCACCTGTTAAGGGATTTTTAATATTTTTTTCTTCTAATGAAAGTGGTTTTTTTCAGCCTCTCTACATTGTAAAAATACAGAGTAATAAAAGTAGTAAAACTATTGAAGAAGAAATTAAAGGAACAGAAAGACTAAGAAATGTGTAAGAAGTGAGATCAAGGGCCTGAGCATACAAAAGTCATAGGAAAGAGACAATATAACATGACTTTGAAGGTGTTGCACTTCAACACTTGTGAAAGCAAGAACTTTCACAAATGGACAAACAGGGAGATAAAAAGTAAGAAATTGTCAAAGACTAGAGAAATTAGCTCAGTGATGACAGAAATAACAAAAAGCAAGGCTAGCATCCTTTTAGAAGAAGAAAGTAAATATAATATACTAAGGAGAAGTTGCCAGAGAAGTGACTTGTGCAGTGTTTTAATCAGAACTTAAGAATATTACAATGTGTTATGTACCAAAACAAGATGGATTAAAAAATTAGAGAAGAGGCATTTATAAGACTTAACTGTAATTAAGAGGTTTGAAGGCTACTCAGAAAGGTCTATCTCAAAAGCGAAAAAGGCTTCTGGGGCAGGAATTGTCAGGGATCATTCAGAAGGCTTTAAACTAGATAATGATGTGGGATTGGATTGTTGCTGGGTGGGCACCAGTGGGGCAGTCCCCTGGTCTTAATGAAGACCATGAGGCTTCCCACAGTCCTAGGGTGAAATCAGAGCACTCAGCTCACCCCCTGACATGCGTGTACACCAATGCATGCAGCACTGAGAACAAGCAAAAGGACTTAGAAATTTGTGTTCAGGCAGGTGATTATGATCTAGTGCAATTACAGACACATGATGGGACAGGTTGCGTGACTGGAATGTGGTCATGGACAGCTATGTCCTTTTCAGGAAGGACAGCCCAGCAAGGCCAGGTGGTGGAGTCACTCTTTCTGTGAAAGACCAACAGAAATGTACTGAGTTCTGTCCAGGGGCAGATGAAGACAGAGATGAGAGTTTCTGGGTGCGGACTAAGGGGAAATCTGGAATGGGTGACACTGTTGTGGATGTCTGTTGCAGGCCNGGTGACACTGTTGTGGATGTCTGTTGCAGGCCATCAGATCAGGATGAGGAAGTTAATGAGGCTTTCTACAGGCAGCTGACAGCAGCCTCACAGCTACAGTCCCCGGTTCTCATGGGGGATTTTAACTACCTTGATATTTGCTGGGAGACCTACTCAGCCAGCCATCCACAGTCCAGGAGGTTTCCCCAGTGCATTGGTGATAATGTCTTGATGCAAATGATGGAAGAGCCCACTAGGAGAAGAGCACTACTAGATATTGTACTCATTAACAAGGAGGATCTGGTTGAAGCAGTGAAGGTTGAGGGTAGACATGATTGCAGTGAGCATGAGATGATGGAGTTCAGGATCTATACCTAACAGAATCACAACCCTGGATTTCAGGAGGGCCAACTTTGGCCTTTTCAAGCAATTGCTAGAGGAAATCCCATGGGACAGGGCACTGGCAGGTAAAGGAGCCCAAGAGAGTTGGTTAAATTCCAAGACCACTTCTTTGAAGCCTAAGATTAGAGCATCCCTACAGATAGGAAGTCAAGGAAGGGAGCCAAAAGACCTATGTGGTTAAACAGGGAGCTGCTGGGCAAACTCAAGAGGAAGAAAAAAGTCTATATGTCATGGAAGGAGGAGATGGCCACTTGGGGTGATTAGAAGGCTCTAGTGAGAGAATGTATGGATGCAACTAGAAAAGCCAAGGCCTCCTTGGAATTAAACCTTGCAAGAGAGGTCAAGGGCAACAAAATGGCTTCTTCAAATATTGCAGGAAAATTAAAACTAGAGTCAGTGTAGGCCCCCTACTGAATGAGATGGGTGCCCTGAAGACACAGGATACAGAGAAAGTAGAGATACTGAACACCTTCTTTAGCTCTGTCTGTACATCTGGAGGCTGTCCTGATACGAAGACCCAGACCGGTCAATCCACAGAATAAATTGAGACAAGAGAGGAGTTTGCCCTGGTAGATGAGGACTGGATTAGGAATAAGATGAGCAAACTAGATGTGCATAAACTTGCTGTCAGCAAGTTTGCTGATGACACAAAGCTGGGTGGTGTTGCCGACACCCTTGCAGACTGCGCTGTTATTCAGCAAGATCTGGACAGGCTGGAGAGCTGGACAGAGATAAATGTAAAGTATAACAAGAGTAAGTGTAGAGTCTTGCTTGTGGGCAAGAACAACCCCAGGTACCAGTATAGGTTGGGGACTGAGCTGTTGGAGAGTAGTGTAGGGGAAAGGGATCTGGCGGTCCTGGTGGACAGCAGGATGATTATGACCAGCAGTGCGCCCTTGTGGCCAAGAGGGCCGACAGCATCCTGGGATGGATCAAAAGGGAGGGTATTCCTAGATCAACAGAGGTTCTTCTCCCCCTCTACTCTGCCTTGGTGAGACCACATCTGGAATGTTGTGTCCAGTTCTGGTCCACTCAGTTGAATGACACGGAACTCCTTAAAAGAGCCCAGCACAGAATCTCAAAGATGAGGAAGANGATACAGAGAAAGTAGAGATACTGAACACCTTCTTTAGCTCTGTCTGTACATCTGGAGGCTGTCCTGATACGAAGACCCAGACCGGTCAATCCACAGAATAAATTGAGACAAGAGAGGAGTTTGCCCTGGTAGATGAGGACTGGATTAGGAATAAGATGAGCAAACTAGATGTGCATAAACTTGCTGTCAGCAAGTTTGCTGATGACACAAAGCTGGGTGGTGTTGCCGACACCCTTGCAGACTGCGCTGTTATTCAGCAAGATCTGGACAGGCTGGGGAGCTGGACAGAGATAAATGTAAAGTATAAGAAGAGTAAGTGTAGAGTCTTGCTTGTGGGCAAGAACAACCCCAGGTACCAGTATAGGTTGGGGACTGAGCTGTTGGAGAGTAGTGTAGGGGAAAGGGATCTGGCGGTCCTGGTGGACAGCAGGATGATTATGACCAGCAGTGCGCCCTTGTGGCCAAGAGGGCCGACAGCATCCTGGGATGGATCAAAAGGGAGGGTATTCCTAGATCAACAGAGGTTCTTCTCCCCCTCTACTCTGCCTTGGTGAGACCACATCTGGAATGTTGTGTCCAGTTCTGGTCCACTCAGTTGAATGACACGGAACTCCTTAAAAGAGCCCAGCACAGAATCTCAAAGATGAGGAAGAGAGTGGAGCACCTCCCTTATGAGGACAGGCTGAGGGAGCTGGGTCTCTTTAGCTTAGAAAAAAATGAGACTGAGGAGTGACCTCATTAATGTTTCTAAATATGTGAAAGATGGGTGTCAGGAGGTTCGAGCCAGGCTCTTTTCAGTATGTTCCATTGATAGGACAAGGGACAAGAAGGCTTAGGGGAGACTATCATAATGTCCCAGTATTTAAGGGAAGGCTACAAAGAGGGTGGAGACTTCTCTTTTTATAAGGAGTCACATGGAGAAGTGTAGGAGAGAAGTTGTTCACTGAAACAGTTTCTACAGGTGTCTTTTCATTAGTCATATATTCCTAATGTCTGGAAATTGTAGATTGTTTGTGTTGGTTTTTTTTTAACAAAATTAGATTCTCATAAAACAAATGAGAACCTAATGGTAATGTTTTAGTGCTAAGCTTTTGTAACCAAAGTAGAGAGAAGGGCTCTGCATTTTGCTAGTCATTCTGTCCAAGCATTTCTGTCTAAGCATTTTAAAGTGCTTACTGTTCAGGTAACTATGCACTTAAGAGCTGTATGAGCTGTTTAAATCTTTGAGAAGATTTAGTTTGCTTAAAGTAGAAATTTCAGGATATTGTATAGAGTGTACAGATTAGCGTATTTAACACGAAACTTGAAATAAGAGTTGTACTGTCTTTCCTGTAAGACAGTCTTCTCCTTACTCTGTATGAGTTTAAGATCAGATCTGTCTATCTTACACATTTGTGAAAATGATGTTCGTTTGTGCTGTCATATTTTTATTTTTAAGCTCGATTTTTCATCACTTGCAGGAACCTTATGATTGTTAAACTAGAGTATGAAGTGCAGCAGTGGTTTTAAACTAAAGAAGGAAATAGACTAAAAAATCCAAAATTAACTTTTAAATAACCCATGGCACTAGGCATGAGGAAAGATGTAGAAGTAACAGTTTATTCTTCAGGTAAAATGTGTTGCTTTTTGCTTTTAAACATGTATAAATACTTGATTATTCTCTGTAATTCCAGGGCAGCTGAAATCCTATACTCCTTTGCTTTGGTACAGTCCAGTAAATCTGCAATGATGAATACATTTCCTGCAGTGGATAATTATAAATTGCTGACAGAAGCTAGGAGAAACCTTGGACTCTTTCAGCACCATGATGCTATTACAGGAACATCTAAAGATTGGGTAGTTGTGGATTATGGCACTAGGTAACAATATAAGTATATAAAAGCTTAAATCATAATTTTCTTTGTTTCTTTAAAACAGAAGTATTTATCTCAGACACAGATTTTTCATTGCTAGCATCATTCTCGGTACTGAAAGTTTAATGATGCTTTACATGAAAAATGGTTTTTATTACTCATGCTCTTCATTTGTGAAATATATTTTATTCCTATAAAATTAGAATTTAATGTCCAAACCAACTTTCTGAGGCTTCAAAAGAAGTTAGGTAGACATAGTACCAAGAGTACTTTAGTAAAGCTTAGATCACAGTATAAGACATGCGTATAATGCACTTGGTTATGAGTAAAAAAGGTGTATTTTATGTTATGAATTAAATTAGCATAGTTCTCTATTTAAGAATTATTAAACCTTGTCAGTTGAAGAAGTGGAAAAAATGATTTATGTTTCAGGGCTCCTGATTATTTTTCTAATTCTGTTTAAAGGCAATCTTGACATTGACTCCTGACTTTCAGCTTGGTCTCCTCTTTAGACAATGGAAATCAATCATGTAAAATACAAAATTTCGTAATATTAGCATTTTTAAAAATTACTTGGTATTTGGTAAATATACATTTTGTAGCATAACAATGCAGTCGAGATGTATATCATCTTCAGTATGCAAGGCAGGAATATAATGAGATTTTGAATATTTCTGCATTTTGTAAACTGGTTACCAGCTGCAACTAGCTGTTCTTAGTTTCATGCTATGTTTATATTAAAAAATTACATTTGTTTTTCTGTTGAACTCATCCTGTTTTTTCTTTTTAAATTTTGATATTATCACATTGACTAGAAAACAACTGAAAACTAACTAGAACTTTAAAATTTTCTACAGACTTTTCCATTCAATAATGAACATGAAGAAGGTGATAATTGATTCTGCTCATATTCTTGTCCTAAAGGATAAAGGTGCTTATAATTATGACCCAACAACTCCATTCCTAAAGATGGTAAGCTTTCTCAATTTTCTCAAAAAATAAATTATGAACTCTTTATATAGCTTCAGTAGCCTGGAACAAGTCAGAATTAAATTTTCTGTTAATACTTGCTCAAAAATCTGTCTCAGTGTTAATACTAATTAAAGATACAGGAGAGTAAATAGTGAAAACTTCAGGAGTTAATGCTGAAAAAAAACCCCACATACCTAAAGTTAGTGGACTTGTGTTGTTCTACTTTGTGAAACACATAGTAAACCCAAGTGTAATAATTTTATTGTGGTATAAATGCGTTGATGATTTCAGTGACATGTCTGTAATTGAATATATAATGGTATGCAATCATTGAACTTCATTACTTAACATACTAAAATGTAAGCCTAAGCTGATCCTGCAATATCAAGTCTAGACAAGACTTTGTACTTTTTTCCATAGATGAAATGACTGAAAACAAGAATTTACAATCATAAATTCAGCCACAGATCTCCCCTGATATAATTTTGAAGCCCATTTTACAGTGGGTTTACACCTTGAACAAACACACTTGCTAAAATTGTTTCCTTCCAATATTTTTAATTCCTTTTCTTTCTGAACAAAACCTCTCTGCCATAGTTGTAGGAGGTTTATATAGGTCCAAACAGAGGAGAGAAAACAAAATACTTTAATGTCTTTATCGTAAACATTACAAGATTAAGACAGCATTTTTGTACATTTTCCTGATACATCTAACATAATATGGTACTGTTTTAGGTGTGTCAGATCATAGTTACAATTACTCTTCCAGTCACATATATTTTAAAAAATAAAAACTTGTTAAGATAGTTACACATTTTATGAAGTTGGTACTAATTTATGTGTACCTGCTGCATATGTGTGCCCGTAGGTGTATGTTGTATCTGACACAAGTAAGTAATTTTTCTCCTAACTGGAAAACCTAACAAAATTAATGTGAACTTTCATAATGTAAGAATATTTTCTAGTCATTTGTGGAATGAAGTGGTACTTCTGGTCTGAATTATACTGAAGGATGTTGTGATATAACATTTTATAAACTTTCCATTGTTCCTGTTCTTTATGAGGCTGGATTATAGAAGTACTAATCACTGTTTGAACCGTACACTGCCTTGCAGCATGTTGTGTCAAACCCGCTATTACTACTGTGAAAGCAGAAATAAAAAAGAGAGTTCTTACTTTAATTATTTAATTAATTAAATGTATACAAAACAGGGAAGTAAAAGGTGATTACTTCAGTAGATTCTGCTTTATCTGTATCATACACAGTAACAGCAGCATAAGACTCATACTTCTACAGTACTTCAGTTACTACAACAAAATGTTTTAATGTGAGATTTGAGGAATGCTGATGGGGAAACCACAAGTTATTTACAAAAAGAAAGCTTTTCCAAATTTGGCAAGTTTCAAAATACTGCCATGGTATTTTGGTGGCTCATGGAAGCTGACATTAAGAATTGCTCAAACATATGTATTCAGAGTGAATGCCGAGTGTTGAGAAAGACAAAGGCTGAAAACTTGTAAGATTGAGAATGACTGCTGTCTTTAAATGGTGCAGAAGGTAAAAAACATGGTCAAAGGAACAGACAAGAGACTATAGCAGCATTCTAATAGGTAGTGTTTACAGCCTGGGGACATTTGCCGTTATTGAAGCCAGGAAAAAGGAAGTTTGAAATTAGACAGGATGGAAAGAGTCCCGAATGACACTGCTTGCACTGTAATTCTGCTATTCTTAATATTACTTACACACATAACAACTGAATACTTTGTATATAATGTGTAAGGTGGATAGACTCTATGTTAGTAAACAAACAAAAACTAGGTCTCTTGGAAGACAGTTCACTGAAAAATAGAAGAAACTTAGAGATTTCCTGAATTATCCAACTACTAGGATGAGATCCAACCTGTAAAAGTAAAGCTGTACAACCATTGCACCATTCCTGTCTATTAGTCTTATATTTGAGTATAGGAAGAAATCTTTAATGCAAATGACAATAGTTAGATTTGAAAAACATTATTTTGAATGTGTTTTAGAGCAGCTGGGAACTTTGTACTTCAGTTGCAAAGTCTACAGTTCTCACAATTACATGAACCAATAGGAACATAACAGTACATGGACATCTTGGCTGTTCTGTTACTTAAAGTCTAATGCAATGTTAAGAGCAGTGCCTGTTAACTGCGTTTTCTCACTGTGAGCCCAGGGTCGTATTTAAGAAAAGAAAGAAACTATTCAAAAATGAAAATCCATCAATATTGTGAATCAATTCTTCAAGTAGTTTACATCACATGAAAGTCATACACGACCCAAATTACATTTTTTGAAACTTTTCTTTCAGAGAGTAAATTTATAGCAAAAGAAAGTTGATATAAATATTTACTTCTGTAAAATTTGTAAAGTTTGTAAAATTTTGTAAAATTTAAAGGAAGCTAGCAATTACAATGTCTTATGCAAAAATGAAAACAGATAAATCAATAATGTCTAATATGAGACATTTAATGAAAGCAAAGGTTTCTCAATAGGATCATAGGATCATAGGATGTTAGGGGTTGGAAGGGACCCAAGAGATCATCGAGTCCAACCCCCCTGCCGGAGCAGGACAAAACTGTCTAACACAGATCACAGAGGAACGCATCCAGGCGGGCCTTGAAAGTCCCCACAGAAGGAGACTCCACGACCTCCCTGGGGAGTCTGTTCCAGTGCTCTGTGACACTTACAGTAAAGAAGTTCCCCCTTGTGTTGAGGCGGAACCTCCTGTGCTGCAACTTACACCCATTGCTCCTAGTCCTATCACAGGGAGTAAGTGAAAACATCCTGTCCCCCCCCCTCCTGGCCAGCCTTCAGATAC
>VXBP01005154.1:0-25308 GCA_013400115.1 Rhinopomastus cyanomelas | reverse complement strand
GAGAGGCTGAGGGAGCTGGGTCTCTTTAGGTTGGATAAGAAGAGACTGACAGGTGACCTCATTAATGTCTACAAATATTTGAGGGGTGGATGTCGGGAGGATGGAGCTGGGCTGTTCTCAGTCTCATGTAGTGATAGGACAAGGGGTAATGGTTGTAAACTGGAACATAGGAGGTTCCACATTAACCTGAGAAGGAACTTCTTCACAGTGAGGGTGACGGAGCACTGGAACAGGCTGCCCAGGGGGGTTATGGAGTCTCCTTCTCTGGAGATGTTCAAGGCCTGCCTGGATGTGTTCCTGTGTGACTTGGCCTAGATGATCCTGCTGTGGCAGGGGGATTGGACTAGATGATCTTTCAAGGTCCCTTCCAATCTGTAATGATTCTGTGATTCTGTGATTCCAAGTTTCTTCTATTCCAAGTTGAGAAGGAGCCAAACAGAGTTTTTTAATACTTCTTCACTACAGTAGAAAAACTGAGAGTGAAAAGAAACTAGAAGATGACAGTTTCAGAGCAAAGAGGAAATGCTTTCAAGAGTCACAGCATGTGATTATGCTGCACAGCTGCATATCAGAGGATACTGAATGTGTAAAGGTTTGCTTGGGTTGAAGAAGAGACGTAGGACAAGTTTGAAGCAAGCAAAAGATTCCAACATTTGATATATTTTATATATTCTAGTATATATCAGGAAACATATTCTTGTTGTGAAGCTGAAAAAAGTGGGGAGCTAGCACAATCCATACCCTCTATCATGACACCATAGAGTGAGGCTTGTAAACTGGTGTCTAACCTTAAACTGACAGATATTGCTGCCATAAAATCTGGCTTTTAGCATTATAAGCTCTTCTTTCTTGTCTGTCCAAAAGTTTTAACTCTTTTTTTCTTTTTTAAGCATCTGACCTAAACACCTATTTGATCACAAATAAGATAAAGCTTTGCCACTTGCTGATGTATTATGATCATTCAATTTTAAATGTGCTTCCACCATACACTTGAAATGTTTTTTTCTCCACCTCTCCATACTCAGTCTGAATAGGAGAATTTTTACCATTTCTTTTTTTAAAAGTCCCCAAATTTTTCAATTCTGTGGAAATATGACAGTAGCAGAGATATGTTTTAATAATTTGCAAAAATGAATACAGTTCTTAGTAAAATATTAGTATACATCTTCAGAAGATCTGCTTTTTTTTTTTTTCAAGTGAAACAAAACAGAAAAAAAGAACTGTTTCTGTTGAAATCTAAGTTTTCAATGGACAGATGTTTTCCCAAAAACCATCTCACATTTGTAGCCAAATGCTGGTTTTCTGCCAGAGCACAGAATTCTATTTCTGTAATAGAATCTAATCAGGCAACAAAACTAAAAAACAGGAAGCACTCTTTCTTAAGTATTCAGCCGTGACCTATCAAAGCCAATACGAAGCATTTAGGTACCATAGGAAAACATTTTTTTTTTTCCCTTGAGGGTGATGGAGCACTGGAACAGGCTGCTCAGGGTGGTTGTGGAGTCTCCTTCACCGGAGATGTTCAAGGCCCGCCTGGATGTGTTCCTGTGTGACTTGGTCTAGGTGATCCTGCTGTGTCAGGGAGATTGGCCTAGATGATCTTTCGAGGTCCCTTCCAATCTGTGATGATTCTATGATTTTATGATTTAGACAATTTAGGGAGAAGGAAGGGGCAAATAATCAAATAACTCAAAGACATTCTATTGAGCACTACAGTAATTGAAGCAGATATTCTAAAAGATATATAAATCACAGTTCCTCCTTGCCTGTTTCTAACCTGATGCATCCGAACTTTTCCCGAGAAAATACTTGCGCCACTCTATCACAGGAGTTTATTTAAACTGATGCAACCTTCTTTCCCACAGTTGTAGTCAACCTTAGTTCTGAAGAACGGATGATAAAGTGAAATAGTCCAGGCAAGTCAAAGATGAAGTGCAATAAATTTTGTGACTTGAAATCAAATATCAGCTGTAACAATGCATCCATGTGACTACTTTTCTGTAAGAGTAGCAGACACTGCTTGAAGAAGAGCCAAATAAAATCAGTGGGCACCTTGATGCAATGTTATTTTGCATAAAGTACACAGCATGGTCTCCATTCTTGGTCATAAACATAAGGGGCAGTGACATTCCCTATATAATGTCAGAATGTTGTACAATCTCCTTACAAGAAAATGCAGAATTGGTTTTTTTAGCACAAAACTCTGTATTCTCAGAGTAGTTTTCCACAACATGAAAGAAAATATGTAAATTTAAAGAGTGTATTTGGAACTCCTTTCAGAATTCAATTGCTTCAAAGTAATGCTCTTCACTTTCAGTGATCATACATTGATAAAAGCTTTATCATACCACCTGAAAACCCTTCTATGGATTGGATTAAATTGCCCACTACAGTATGCCAAGACAAAAAATGGCCTTGCCTTTTTTCTTTCTTGTTCCCTGAACTATCTGTTTAATCACTGAATATGGAAGGAAACATCTCTGCAAAAATATGTGCTATTTTCAGCCAGCGAATGCTGGCACAGCATAGCTTCATCATCTCTTGCATAGCTTTCCTCACCTGTGGCTCGATCAAGGCATGGGGGCAGCAATCAAGTAGAAAGTTGTATCAATGACCAGGTCCTGGGGCCATTTGGTCACCTTCCATCATCAGATTTCTGGTCTAACTGAAAACAGAGTTTCTTGCTGATGCTGGTGTGGAACAAGTTTTGGATCACAAGATGAAGTGAGGAAGTAGTTCTTGTAAACTTGGAATTTTAGTATTAAATTCTCCTGCCCCATTCATCTCACTTCAGATTCACTGGTAACTGAAGCAGGACTACAATACTATGCAGTGCCTGAGAGCATGAATCAATTTATTTTGGTTTTGTCCCGATGAACCTGTTCTCCATGCTGCTTACATCTGTGTGCCTTTCTGTTGCATTTCCTTTGCTTTCTGTTTTGTAGCTATACTTTTGAAAGTAATTAGAGGTTTAACGAACACTGGCTTTTAACTAGAAAAGGCAGACTGATCCCCATAGATGTCAGCCTAACTACAGAACTACAGTATTTGAATTGAAATTCTCCCGAATTCACTGCTGTGGAGCATCTGGCCACGTAGACTTAAATACTGACTGATACCAGTTTTGTAAAACTGACAGTCCTGACAGAATGGCTTTCACAAGTTACTCCATCTGGGTCCTCAGGTTCTTCATGTTAATGTTTTCCCTGGATCCTTAACAAATCAGTATTTACCATAATCTAATCTAATATTAATTACTTATTCATTCTTAAATAGTTGGCAAAGTATTCTTGTTTTTCTTTGCTCTCCATCTCCCTTTCTGTATTTAGAGATAGCTGTGTTGTTACTTAAGCTCAGAGAGCAATATATTGCCACATACAAAGACAACACCACACGGGTGGTATTTTTCTTTCATTGCCTGTTCTACAAGTGGCATAAAGTAGCAGTTTGTAGGGGAAGAAAGGGAGAGATTTAAGTCAAAATCTTCATCATTTCAATGAGAAATTTTGCCAAAAACGGTGCAATTATCTGGGCCCCCAGATTGGGGGGGATGATGAAGGATCCCTATTTATCAAAAGCTGCCTCAATTACAGAAGGATAAGTATTACTGGAGATATGCCAGCAAGTATTGTAAAACTTTAATTAATTTTTGAACACTTAGATTTCTTTGGATGAAAGGCAGAGTGCAGAAATATGACTGTGAAGCACAGTTTGCTCGTATCTGACAAAACTTTAGAGCCTAGAATTGGCATAAAGCCCACCCTGAGTAAAACTCAATGAACTGTTAGGGATACCAACATACAGTGCAACGACCTCTTGCCCTCAGCTCATACTTCATTGTGAGTTTAATGATAACCAAACTATTTATCTGATTTACCACAGTTGCTGTGTCAAGAGTGAAAGAATCATTAAGAACTTTTGTCCTAAGTAGTCCTGGGCCCCATGTAGGACCTCAAAAACTGAGGGTCAGATACAAAAGTTTGTTGCTTTGCTTTTGAATAATCTTTCTAACCTCCTAAAAATGAGAGTCTTTTGATTTGATTAAAAATAGTTGATCTAAAAAAAAAAAAAAATAGAATTCCTTACTTCTTTCCAATTAGCCTATTGTTTCATGCATTTGAAACATAGAAATAAGATAAGATGAATATCCACAGGAAGAAGATCCATGACACTTGCAGTTGTGTTTTCCCTATAAAAGGTTGACAAGAATAGATTGCAATCAAAAGAGAATGGAAAATAGATGACACAAACACCTAGTCCAAAACACCCATTAGTTTGAACACTGAATATAGTTACAATTAAGTCCATAACACTGAAGAAACGCAGAACAGAATCTGTCAATCCATAAAATTTGTTCTGATAATTTCATAAAATTCAGAGATTTGAGTTGATTTCTAAACTGAATTTTTTATTAGACTCTGTACTCTGACAGTCTTTCTTCCTTGCAAGTACTTTTAACAGAACACTATGGATTTCTTGCTCCACTGGAAGACAAAATATATAGACAAAAGAGAGACGCAAACTTTCTTGGCTTTAATGTACTGCTTCTAACCAATTAAGCAACCATGTTGCTCACCCAGTCAGACACATGTCAAGGATTATTGTTTGCTTGCTGCTGAACATTAAGGTACTATGGTCACAAAAGCTCTTGGAAGTTTACATCAGCATTAAATTCTAGGGATATTTTACTATTAAGGATAACATCAAAGTTCTTTGGATGTCAGTTTTCACATCTTACCCACCTAGTTTTGGATAAAATGATAGCCTAATTATGCCTCAAATATTCTCTGGGACAGTAACAGGAATTAGTCCCTTTTCACATTTTTGTATTGACTTATGAGTCAGTCCACAGACGACTACATTAACTTCTGCTAGCAACAACATCCAGCAACAATATGCAATTTATAAGACATCCAGCACTGTGAGACACACACGTACAGCTATATGAGAAGTACTTGTAATTGGCTATCAGTGTTTGTAGTGCAAGCTCACTTTTCAGACAAGATGACTTCATACGACTCACTAATACCACATTTTTCCACTACTTTACCTACTATGCTCAGCTAAGCTCTTAGTTTACTATAGTTTATCTTTGTTCTTAGAAAGAAGCAATTGTCTTCAAAGTGTTGTTCTTGCCCATGGCATATGAAAACAAGAAAACAGTACACGTAATAGCCTTCTGCTAACCATCTTTCTCACCACAATTCCAAGACTATGTTGAAAAAAGGGAAGATAAATTACCATTAAAATTGCATCTTCAAAGATCTGGACCAATTCACAATGCTTTTGATTTGAAATGGTAATTTAGACAGAATCTTGGAGAACTGAATTTTTCTAGCCTTCTAAACTCCTAAAATCTCTGCATGACTTACAGTTTCAACAAGTCATAGTTCAGTTTCTCTAAGAGCATATAAAGGGACAATGCATAAATGTCCTAGGACAGGCTAGCCTAAAGAGGAACCTAAAATCTGCTTCCTTCAGTTCAATAGTTTGGCTTGTAATTTCAAACAGAAAATGCTTCCCGTGGAGGAATAAAGCAAAGGAATTGCAAGCTCACCACATATTGCTTATATTTGAATTTGAAATTGAAATTGGCTCTGGTGGCTCAGGTCTTCATCACAGACTGTGAACAACACTAGCTACAGAGAAAAAGGACTTGAAGAAGCCTAAAAATGTGAATCAAATTTTTGCAGAAATTAATGTGCATGATAATATGACTGAGTCTGTTCAGATACAACTCATTATTTCTTTTTCTACTTCAATAAAATCTCTCTTCTGCCTCTTTATATGTCTTCTCAAATTGTCCATTTTAGTTTTTAATTTTCCCTTGTCATTCTCACACATCTCGTATCCCACTTCTGTTAAAATTTAACTTTAAGTCATAACCTTCTTGGAAGTACCAGATCTCTGAAGGACTTTAAGGCTGTCACAAATCTTGAATCTCTTTCCCACTTCCAAGGAGAGACTAATGAGAACAAAAGTTGCAAATTGTGTTTTCCTTCACTGTTATATGTTCCCTTAAAGAAATTACCCATGCCATGCAAGGCAGAAACAACATGGAACAAATTATCTGTTGGCAAGAAAGTATGTCCTGCTTCTTTGACCCAGTCTGGAAAACTATGGGAGGTGTCTCTAGATGGGAGCTTCAGACACGAGTAGCTTGTCATCCTGAGTCTTGTGCACCTGCCTAAAGTACTTTTCCATCACTATGCACACATACAAACTCACACATACAAACACACACACAAAACTAGACCCAAAAGTAGAGGTCTCCTATGAATCTCTCCTTAAAGAAGTTTTCCCCCAGTTGGACAATTTAACTGAGCTTTCCTCAAATAATGTATTTATTCTGTGAAGTTTTGCAAAGTTCTATCGCTGCCAAATGATTAGTAACATGGACATCATGCTACTAACTAGATGTAATAATCCTAGAGAGTGAATTAAACATGTAAAAAGTGTTCAGGAAAACTGCCAGTACAAGCAGAACAAGTACAAGCGTGTCTGTCCCATGACTCCTGCAAGAGTAACAAAACTGATGTTAGAATAAAGAGGTATATTTGTGAATTATTCTAAAAATTCAATCACCTTGCAATCATAACAATATTTGCAGGGATGAAAACAGCGTACTCTTTATGCAAGCAGTACATTCAAATCTTACAAGCTTGAGAATATCAGCAATGAGTAGACATCTGGTTTGAACAGAAGTAAAAGATACATAATATAAAGCAACAAAAAATTAAGCTAGATCATGAATTAGACATGAACGGTAGTACTTCTTATCAATAAGTCCAACAAATGAACAACAACTGAACGTTGCTTTACTTCTGTATAAATGGCTCGTTTACACACCGAAGCTGCAGCTGATAGAAAGAAATCTTCTGTAGCTCAGTTAATTGCCAATATTTTTGCATTTTTTCACTTATAGTAGCCTCATGATGCCAACAAATGCACATTGCTTAGTGGAAGTAAATGGTATAGTCACAGTCATCTCAGGAACTGTGATGCCTGTGATATCTATAACACCTCAGCAGCACCAATGCAAAAGAGCTATTTTGGACTGCTGAAAGTACTCTCTGCATCTCAAGCCAAGATGTTGAACAGTGTAGTCTGTAGCTTAAAGGTGACTATTTCTATGATTCTATGATTTCCATCTGAAATCTTTTTACACTAGATGATGCAGTTACAGCTTTCTTTGATTATCCATTTTGCAAGGCAAAACCAGCTCTGAATAGCATCCTCATCTCACTCTCTAACAAATGCATTCAAAATGTTGCCTAAATAGTCTTCTTTCTTGAGATTTACTTACATTGACTGTAGCACTGTTGCACAGATCAGTTCTGTGTTTCCACTTACTTTAGTGAATCCTACAGTTTTCACCAACATGCCTTTTAAGCACCATATGCCCTTCAGTGATATTTACAGCTACTTTATATTTTAGTATTTAAAGAAAGTCATTTATGCTATAAAAGGCAAAAAAAACTGGACAACCTTCTGATAGGAATCACGTACCAGATCACGTACCTATGAAGAGCTGAAAAATCAGAATCTCTACATTTAAATAGTCTTTGCAGTATGAGCAGCCTCACTACAATCATATGATTTCTCCATGACATGTATATCACCTGTGGAACAGAGAACAAGTCTTTTCCAACCTAAATGATTCTGTGCTTCTATGTCTCTCAGTGATGTGTGTACGGCAGTTTCAGCTTCCTGAAATCCCAAGGCAACAAGTCAGGAAAGTTTTAATATATTCTCTGAAGGCAACAAGAAAACTCCTTGATGAATTAAATTGCATTGAACTGAATTGAACTAAATTGAATTGAACGAAGGGCCCTTTTTTCCCAGTAGCACTGGAAGAAAGTGACCACTGAAGATGGCCAAGAACAGCTGTTGAGGAGAAAGTGTAAGAGGATGCAAGAGCAGGACATAACACAGGGGTAATTTCTGTGCCAGGAACACTGCCTGCGCTCAGAACATACATCCATCACTTACACAGAGTGTAACTGCTGTTTAAACATTTTGCAACACCTCAAGATAGTGATATTTCATTTTGAACTTTTTATGGGACAGGAAAACTAAAGCACTTAGCATTTTCTCCAAATTCTTCGCTTTGGCCAGTGCATTCTTGTCAGGGGAGGCCGCTAGAGCTGGCCAAGAATTATTCCAACCAGCCTAGGGTTGCCACTGGCCTCCCTACCCAGCTCCTGCACTTTGCTGCCTTCAGGCTTCATTGGTTGAAGGAGATGTTGGTATTTTCCTACAGATATTGACATGCTATTGCATATACTGCTTTTACCTTTCAGAGAATTTTCTATATGCAAAATTTCCATGCATTGTAGATAAGCAAATGAGAAGATATGAAGAGTATTTAGAAATATTCTTTCAGTGCATACATGCTACAGCAGCATTATCTCATTCTGAAGTCTTGGGGGTACAATTAAGCCTATGGTGTAATAGGAGAGTGTTCTTGGCTTGTCAATTCCGAGCAGTTCAGAGGAAATGCCAGAGGCTATACATGGCTTTCCCTGTGACAGTTTTGGTATTGCTTGTACCCGCTAACAGAAGGATTCAGTTGGAAATGCTCACAAGGGTCACGTAGAGAGGGTGATGCTTGCAGTTCCTTGCAGCAGCAGCAGCAGCTACAGGTGGCAAAACATAAAGAGAAATTTGATTTTTTTTTTATAATTCCTACTTGTATGTAGTCAAATACAGAGACTTTCACAATGCAAAGGACAAAATCATACCAGGATTTCCTGATAGATGTAAGAATAGTTATTCCTGACTCTTAAATTTAAATAAACACTAGATTATCATAGGTCAGCTTTTCTTTTGCTGGAAAAAGAATCTGCCCATTTCCACAAGGGGCTCTGGGAGCACATGGGTTCTCTCTGAACTTCATGAAAGTTGAAAAATATGGGATCAGAAAAAAAATGTGACTGAAAACTCACTAGTAACAGTGTTTTTAACTGCCCAAAGATCCTTCTCTAGAAGTTTGCAATTAATATGGCAGTCGTTTTTGCACAGCAGCCACAAGGAAGGAAAAGGGACTGCTAGTTGTTTAAAACTCATTAAAACCGATGGATTTACAATTAGGAAATGGGAAATTTTTTGTGCCAACAATATGAACCAAGTACCTGGTTTATGTTGTCTCTAGAGTGGGCAAGGCATCCTGAAGTAAAACCTGAACTGCGTTTCCATTTGAAGAGCTATAGCACAAGCAGTTAGAAGCAGGGTGGAAGATACAAGTATCCAGGTGAGAAATTAAAACTGCTACAGTAGGGATAACATTCTTATAGGAGTCTTTCAAAAGGTGATGCGGTTCTGCAGCAAAACTATTCTTCAGAGCTTTGAAATATGGGAACAGTGTAGATTTTCTTCACAGAATTTCACAGTCTGATATTGTCTCGTGGTTTTAATCTAGAGATGAGTGCAGGAATAAAATGTGAAATATTTTTAATCTAAGAGCTGTTTATATTTAAGGCAGTATTTTGGTCAGAGTTTTGAATTTCATGTGAAGAAAAGTGAAAGCTACAAGAAACCTTATTCTTTTTCTTCTATTTGTTTGCTTTAAAGGAAGGGAAACAATAAAGAGGAAAGTGAATGCTAGGTCATGTCAATTTTGAATAGCATTTTAAAAAATATCATTGTTATTTAAATGGTTTGCCTGTGCTAATAAAGTTTTTTTTAGAAAACAAAATAAAGGTTTAACTAATTCTGCCTCTCATAGTTTTTGTTTACTGGTTCTTGCAATATTTTTAAGGATTATAGCATTCAGATGTGCCCTGGTTTTTCCTTACTGAATTTGTGGTATCTCATATCATACAAAGTTAGCGAATCATGAACAATACAAGATAAATATGGGCAGTATTTAATATTTTACTTTATTTTGCAAAGCTCTATGATGGCTAGTCCGTTTTTGCAAAAAGATCAGGTAGCGATGCCTAAAAAACTGAGAAAGTACCCGAAGAACAGGTTCAGAATCTCATACATCAAGTATTAGAAGCACATTTAAAAAGTATGTAGAACACTTTTGTACATGCACACATAGAGAATACTGCTTCTATACTGCCACCTCTGCTGGCTTGCACAGGCATATGTACTTCTCATGATTTTGTGAAAATATGGCAGCATAGGTTGGTTTTTTTAAAAAAGTTGATGGCCAAAAGGGACACAGTTTAGCTCTGAATTACCTGTCTGCTGGTCATGGTACTTTTCTGTATCCGATAACATACAGAAGTTGAAAAAATTTTTTTTTCTAATCACAATTAAACTTGAAAGAAACTCTAAATGCAATAAAAAAAAAAGCTATTACTGTATGTTGCAAAGGAAGAAATTGTGGTCTGAAAATCTGTGACCTTCAGAAAGTGTCTGTGACAGTCAAAACACAAAAACACAGAGGAAGTTGGAGAATGCCTGAATGTCTATGAAGATCTTGGATATTTTTGTCCAAGAATCATAAAGTGGTTACGTTTGGAAAAGACCTTAGAGATCATCTACTCCAACCTCTCTGCCATTGGCAGGGATGCCTCTCAACTAGACTTGGTTGCATAAGGCTTCATACAACCTGGAAGGGGCATCCACAACCTTTCTGGGCAAAATGTTTCAGGGTTTCACCACCCTTGTACTGAGGAACTTGTTCCTAAAATCTGTTATAAACCTAATCTCCTTCAGCGTAAAGCCTGTTCCTTTTGTCATATCACTAGGTAGCCTTGAGACTAGTCCCTCTCCAGCCTTTCTTTAGATTCCCTTCATGTACTGGAAGGCAGCTATACAGTGCCCCCAGAGGCTTCTCTTCTCTGGACTGAACAACCCCAGTTCCCTCAGTCTATTCTTAGAGCAAAGGTTCTCCAGCCCTTGGATCATCTTTGTGGCCCTCCTGTGGACTTGCTCTGACAGTTCCATGTCCTTCTTATTTTGAGGACACCAAGATTTTATGCAGTGCTCTAGGTGAGTCTCACAAAAGCAGAGTAAAGTGGGAGAATCCCCTCTCTTGTTCCACTAGCCACACTTCTCTAATGCCTCTTAGAGCAAATTCATTAGTGTTGCCCACTTTCTGTTACTCAGGACTGCAAACAGGAAAAAAAAAAAATGGAGCATCATGTGATACAGATGAGATTTAAGTATCTTAACATGTTATTAAAATTCATTCTTAGATATAGCCCCTCCTGATGTTTCTTTTTAATGCTATATCTTTAGCTTGGAGAAGAGGAGACTGAGGGGTGACCTCATTAATGTCTACAAATATTTGAGGGGTGGATGTCGGGAGGATGGAGATGGGCTGTTCTCAGTGTCACGTAGTGATAGGACGAGGGGCAATGGTTATAAGCTGGAACATAGGAGGTTCCACATCAACCTGAGAAGGAACGTCTTCCCAGTGAGGGTGACGGAGCACTGGAACAGGTTGCCCAGGGAGGTTGTGGAGTCTCCTTCACTGGAGATATTCAAGGCCCGCCTGGATGTGTTCCTGTGTGACTTGGTTTAGGTGATCCTGCTGTGTCAGGGGGATTGGACTAGATGATCTTTCGAGGTCCCTTCCAATCCGTAGTGATTCTATGATTCTATGATTCATATGGGACAAAGAGGAACAAATCACTGGCAATAAAAAATGAAAGACCTAGTCTGTGAAATTAATGGTGTGTTTGTTCCAGTCACTGTAAAAACATACCAAAACCATTTGGAATTGAAACAAACAAAAAAAAAACTTTGAAAGTTCAGTACGCAAAATCCATCCACAGACCATGCTACAGAAGGCATTGCATACATTGGAAAAATGCACTTTCAAACCTTCTGGATGTATGTGCAAGTAAAACTTCTGGTTATCAGGACTTGTTATTAAAACACAATTGTTTTTAAAAACCCCTGAGAAAACTAAACTTTAATTTCAGATATGTACTGTAGTTTAAGGGAAACATTAAATAAAGCAAACCCAGCATTTAATCTGATTGTTTGCTGAAGTGTTTCTGTTACCCAAAGAACTGTTTTATGTGCAATGGGAAAGGTGTTTTGATTTTGTTCATGGCTATGTCCTTGAATGCTGTCCAAGGACAAGTCAGGGCTAACACTGAACTATATCCTTGTTTTGTTAACTATGAGGCAGGACACACACAGCCCCAAGAGGTTAAAACACAACAAATGATGTAATAGATGTACTGTGGAGGAAAAGCAGGTCTCAGGATTCCTGTACTGTGATTTGTAACCACGTGTTACTCACAAAGTTTGAAAGAAAAATATTTCCTGAAAGAAGTCCCTGGGCACAAACTTTCTTATAAAAGTTTTTGTAAAAATTATCAGATCTTGTCTATGTTGCTGTTTTATTCTCTAACAGAAACACGGACACATCACTCCAAGGTTATGTGCATCCCACAAGTGCACAGCAGTCACAGAGCTCACGAAGTCCTATGATACTGTCTATTAAGAACATAGGCCATGAGATACAGTCACAATACCTAGTTAGAAATCCATGTCTGCTGAATTAAATTTTGGATCATATTGTACCCACACAGGATCAAATCAGGTGCTCCTCAACCTGACCGGAGACAAAAGAGTTGTAAAACTGGAATTAAAGAAGAATGCAAGAAAGTTGCTCACGAGATAAAGAGCTGTGTTTGTGGCAAATGTTACTTACAATGAGTAATTAAATAATTTTAGACCTGAACTTTTTACAGCTGAAGTCAAAGACAAGTGTTCTACCAGTTGTCTTCTGAAATGAAATGGTGCATCTGAAATTTTTCTAAGTAACTATGGTCTGAAAAGACAGGGAAACACCATAAGGTATTATTAAACCCAGTATGCGCTACTCTAAGTAATATGATGGTCCCAAAAGATTCAAAGAAAGTTCACGTACTGCTATCTTTAGGCTCAGTAAGCATGAAAAGCATTCAAAAAATACTAGCTTTGTATAATGAAGAAATCTGTTAAATTTAGAAATAGAAAATTCATTTCTTTGCAGGGACAAGGTCTACAAGGAGTGACAGCAGTGAAAAGGTCTCTTTTGTTTGCTAGCCCACACTTTAATCCATACTACCACCTAGCCAGGGCTTCAGAGAATGTGCTGCCTACAGGTGCCTGATCTAAGCTTCCTTCTGTAGTAGCTGTAACTTCACTGTTTGCTGACATTACTTGGGGGGAAGACATCTTACTTCACCAGAGAGAAGAAGGTTCATCAGTGTTCAACAATTGAGTTTTATGGGGAACAGAGCACATAAATACCTCTTAGACATTCTTGTACATAACTAGTTCTGAAATCTTATTAGACATAAAACATTGCAGTAAGATAAAATAGGAGCTTACAGTCAGCAAGACTGCAGGATCAGACTTTCATGCTTGAGTCTCTGCATCAGCCAGCCTGGTAGAACCCGGTGAATACTGCAAAATAACATTGCAGATGATCAGTGGAAGGGCAGAGGGCAGAGATGCTGATGGCAGGAAGTGAAGAAAGTGTAATAGCTAATGAAACTGGAGAGAGAATGTCTTTTGGCAGAATTGCCTAGTTGAAGGTTTGGCAAGGACAACAGGGAGAATGCCTGGGTGGACGCAGAGTGTGTCCTGGAACGTGTAGTAGTAACCACAGAAAGTGAAGGGTATGGTTTGACTCACCCAAATCACAGCATCTTCAGCAGCATTCTGTGCTCTGTGCACCAAGGTCCTGATTTGGGGAAGATAGTGATGTCTCTGAGTAATCACCACCGAATACTGTCCTTGGAGATTCCAGTATTGAATGTACCGTGTGGGTTCTTATTCCTTTCTTTGGAAATCTTACACTGGACATCAGCTTGAATGACATGCGTATTTAGTGGGAGGATCTTTCCTCAAGTAATCTTACTCAGTAAAGAATACTCTTAGGACATACAGGTAGATCAAAACATCATATACAGTATTTCTGTTATGCAGAGGAAATGCTTGTTATGTTTTGTTGCAGGAACATTTTGTACTCTGCTAAAAGTTTAGAATGAAAGTTACTTTTCTACAGAAACAAATCCAAATTTCTGCACTGAACTCCATAACAGAGACAGTAAGACTATTGTTCTTTCACTGGAGTAACTTTTGAGAGATCTCATTTATGAAACTATTCTATAGCACTGAAACTGTTGAAAAAGTTCCATAAAAGATAACTATGATTTTTTATGTCTGTGCTTCCAAGCAATTGTTTTTCATCACATGTAACCGAGGATTCTTACCTCTGCAATGTAAAACTCTTGCAGATTATTCATATACTTAACCAGTCAATTGACAAAGCTATTTATATAAAAGCAACAGTATATAAATGTACATATTTTTATGTATATAAGTATACAAAACTGCCTTTATATATTTCGTTATTAATAAACACGTGAATGTAGAAGCACATTTGCATTAAATGAGTCTAAACATAGCAATACAAATACAAGTATAAAAGGGAGAGGAGGAGATACAGCTTTAATTATATATACACTAATATAAAGTTCAGAAGAAAAGAAAATAGCCAAATAACATGAGTGGAGTACAGTTCAAAGTAGCTGAGTGCATTTTTCTCTGTCATAGTTTGAAAACTGAGCTGGTTTCTTTCCTGAGGCACTGAAAGGTTTCTCTAGCAATGTGTGATGTTTTGGCTTGGAATTGCAAGCTCTAAGGGATTTGGAGCTTCAGGTGTCAGGTTTCCAGTTTCTCCTTCTCCTCTCCTCCAGCTTGACTATACTTCCTGTCTGGAGTTTTGGAAGGAGAACACATTACTGAGCTAGATGCAGCAGCCATCTTGTCCATCAAACATGGTGAGTAGAGACGAAGACTGGTGCCTTGGAGTCCAGTGGAAAGAAAGTTTCATCTCGATTCCATGGTTTGCTGAAATGGAGAGAATTCTCGCATTGTAGGTGATCTTGCTTTGGTAGGGGGATTGGACTAGATGATTTTTCAATGTCTCTTCCCATCTCTAATGTTCCGTGATTCTGTGATTGTTTGTGGCCATGGGAATCAGTATTTTGGGAGTGGAGGACTTGCATGGAAACACATGGAACTGAGAACTAGACTTTAAAATGCCCACTAATACAAAGGGGATTGTGCCTGAACTCGAAGGACATCATGTTTTCATAAGAAGCAGAAATGGTTGAAAGTCTCTTCTCTTTGAGGGGTTGGATGTTTGCAGTTATTTTCAGTTATGTAAGAACATATGATTAATCTCTATATGTCTTTGCGTGCATGTCTTCTTGTGCAAGGTTTTAATGCAGGGTGAGTTAAATGTCTTACTGCTTTTCAGCCCATTAAATTAATTGGTTAATTTGGTCCCAGGTTTCTAACCTATTGACAATGTAGTTGTGCCAAAGCAAGATTTAGTAGCATATAGTGTTAGAGTTGAATACACATTTTTTAATTAAGGTGGTAATAATTTATAAGGCACTTTAATTAGATTTATTAGCATTTTTTGTACAGGTTGTAAAGGAAACATGGTCAGGAGAAAAGAACTTCCCAATGTGAAGATTGAAAAAAATATAAAAGGTATTAATTGGTAAGAAGGGGAAAATAAAGGGCACCACAAATAAGCCCTAAACAAGAATGAGATACAACAGTAGGATTCAGCCTTCCAGTAGGTCCCCAGAACATCAGACAAAGTCAAGAAATACAAAGAGACCCCCAAACAGTCACAAACCTTAGTCTATTTTTACAGAATCATCAAACGGCAAACTCTTGGCCCAAGGCTGTTTTGAATAATCCACAGACTTTTCATTTCTTTTTGATAAATAATCCAACCAAAGAATATTTGAATAAGTGCAAATAAACCCTGAGTATTAGAAGCAGTAATTTCTGATGTAGCTCATCTGGTAAAGCAGAAAACAGACAAATGTTTGACATCTCCATTTTTCTCCATATAGGAGAACTCTGCTCTGAACTGCCAGACAAGCGTTTGACTACATATTACCTAGGAGGATGAGAGTTTATTTGGTATCACCATTAAACCTACAGGACAAGTACAAAGCCTGTTTACTCCTCTGAGTCTTTGCTGCCCTGTGACAAAGATCTGAAAGACTGATAGCACTATGTATGTGCAAAGCTGAGCCTGTGGAATAACGGACCAGAAACGTCTGCAGTGCAGCCTTGCTGATGCACAGGTATACTGCGGGGATGAGAAAAGATCTCTGTGAGAAACTTTTGGCTAAAAACCGGGAAGAAAAAGCGGTGAGCTATGTGCTGGTTTGGAGAAACATTATGGGAAAACACAGATCAGCACCTGCTGCCATGTTCATCTCTTCTGGTAACCGGCAGCCATCAGTTCAGCACCCCTTGTGGGCCAGAGCCACTGAGCAATTTCCAAATGAAATCAGTGATGTAGGAAGTAGTGACACTGACTTAGTGGCAGTGGGAGACTTGCTTCCATCTGATTCAGTGCTAGAATTCTCAGGCATCTTACGACAAGGCCTACCACAAGAGAATATGTTAAACCATTTGCTGTCAATGAGAAATTGTGTCTTTCTCAGCCTGGAGCTCTGGCTCAGATCCAAGGACAGTCAGTTAGACATGTAGTGCCTGCCTGCCTGAAGTGTTGATGCATTTTCTGTTGCATTTCTCTGTTCCAAAGCCTTCACTGCTGTGGTTGTGTAACCACAGGTATAAATGCAAGGCTGTAGGCATGATTTATGCCAGCAATAAATACCCTGCTGTAAATAGCAGCAACATAGGTACAACCAAAAGGAAGGACATTCCAAAGTACAAGAGATGTTCTCTATTGTTCCACAGCTGTTATCGGAGGAAAGGGAAAAAGGTTGAGTTTTCTCTCTTAGATGCTAATTAATGGGTCTTGAAATTAGTGTACCTCCAGTGCCATGTGGATGGAAAGATAAAGAAATCCCAAAAGTACAGCAATAACCCTGAGCTTGGATTTAGAGCCCATTTGAGATCTGCCACAGAAAATCCAAGGTCCGTCACCAGGTTACTATCACTGTAGGCTTCAGAGCCCTGAAGCAGTAAAACACAACAGGTGGAGGAGTGGAAAAGCTTTAAGAGGTCTTTTCAAGAGATACCTGTTTTCAATTTTTTTTAATAAAGCAGATTTTCCTCAATGGAAAATTGAAATCAGCCAACTTAGTAATAATCGTAACCATAATTAAAACAACAGCAAGAATAATTAGCTAAGCAGTCTATCTGTGAAATAATAATTGCACCCTTATTCTATTAAAAGCACTAAAACACTTCATGGATTCCTGGATAACAAAAGTATGTGGGTTTCAGGCTGGAGTCTGCTACACACTGAACAGTGGCATGTTATTTTGCAGCTTTAAAGTATGGTTTAGCAAGCCTCACAGCAAACATATTACAGTTTACCACGCTATACAGAATCTGTGGATGAACACTCCATTTTTAACATCTCATAATCAATGTCAAGTCAGTCTTCAAAGAACAGACACACAGCCACAGGAGGGAAAAAAAAAGGTAAAAGGAACAACCACTGTATCATTCACAATCCAAACACTCCTTAAAATACAATTTAAAGCAATTTAACTCTCTAGTGATCCTTGAAAGTGGTCTCAGCTTCTAGTGGAAAAGTTCCCTCCACCTAACAATGCTTGTCATTACGGTTGAGACGATAAGCAGTTGCATCTGTGTGTCCCTGTATATGTGCTACAACTAAGTAATGATTTTCTAACATGACAGAAGTGACATCTGATACATATGGAGTGCAAGCCTGCGAGAAGGGCATATGAAGCACAAAATTTCTAAAGACCTTATGTTGCTGGGAACAGAAATCAGTCTGAGAAGTATTCTCTGGTATTTGTGGGAGCCAGAGGAAAACAAAAATACAACTGATGGTTGGGGCTGAACTAAGTTTTGCCTAAAGTAGAAAGACTGTCTTGGACTGACAAGACAGTTTCGAACTCTAATTGTGCAGTCTCTAACAACTTCAAGAAGATGGCCTTTGAAAAGCTTTTTCTTGGATGACCAGAGGGAAAGAAGACAAGAGAATGGGGGCACACTGTATGCCTCTTACCTGTGCTGAGCAGATATACAGCCTGCGTTTGACTTATCTTCAAAGTTAGTGATATGGTCATCTCAAAGCTCATTTGTTGCTCCAACTTACTAATGAAAACCAGAGACCTTGAAACTAAATTGCACACAAGAAGGCTATCAACTCTAGATGATTAACAGCAAATGAAACTGTATGAAAGGAACTCTCATTTTTGGTGAATTGTTCAGCTTGTCCATCATCTTCAGCATCACCACCTATGGATCAAGCTCTGCTAAACAATGATGTGGGAGCCAAAGAGTGGTGATACTTTCTCCTTTCTGTATCTCTTTCTCTCCCTTCTCTATGCTTGTCTTGTATTTTTTCTTTTTTTCTACCCTACATGTAGTTGTAAGTTTTGCATGAATTGCAATGTGTTGTTAAGATAATAGGTGCACTATGAAAGCATTTTATTCAGTCACTGAAAGTTATAAATTAATCATTGCCAAACTCTCCCCATTTGATTCCTAAAATTATTAGTTAACAAAATTGACAGCAAAATTATTTCCTTGGAGTCATTGCTGTGACTCGATCAACCCCATATCTCAGCCAGGCAGAGGCAGGGTGGTTGGGGGTAGCTGTGATACAGAAAGAATCAGAAGCAATACTCCCTGACTAGATCAGTGAGAGTAACTTAAGGAGGATATTGACTGAAACTGAGCCAGGAGAACACTTAGTTTGGCTGAGTCAGAGTCCTTTGGCTTCTCTAGAGCTCACTATGTAAGTTGGGTGTTGAAATTTTCTCTTTTTCAACCGTTATTGTGGCTTTTTGGCTGCTCCACAGACTACTAAAAACATCAGCTTCCCCAAACTCACTGAATGGGTCAGGACATTACAAAGACCCTCCTGGAACATACAGCTACAACAAACAGCTACAACTACAAACATTCTATATATGTAAGTTACTTTTTGCACTGCTTTAGAAACACAATGCTTCATGTCACCAGCTTAATTCTTCCTTCCAAGAATTATTTCTATCAAGTTACACCTTACAACCACTCAAATTCCTTACCCTGTTTTGAAGACCTTTCCAGATTTTCACTATTTGGGTGGTAGGAAAATTTCTCTTAAATTCCAGTCTAAAGTTATACATGACCAATTTGCAAGTGTTTGAAGTTGTGCCAGCATTAGCATGAGATATTTCTTCCTGTCTCTTGAAGCACAACTGACTTGAACATATTTGTAAAAAGCCGTTATATTTGCCCTAGTTTAGCAGACTGAACCAAGATACATTTTATATTTTTTCCCCGACAGGTCTATTACATTTCCGTCATCATCCGAGTAATCTTGCTTGACATTTGCTTCAGTTCAAGCTAATAATGTTTCTCAAAGGACTCCAGAACAGACCACTTCAATATCCACAACTTGTGTTTTAAATAAGGGTAGTCGTGTTTCACATGCTAGTTGGTGTCACATTAGTTTTGTCTTCAGTGTGACGATTTAAGCAGTTCAAAACAGTATAATTGCTGACATGAACCACAGTCCCACTTTCTTCTTTAATCAAATGACAAGATTCCATTTTATAGCAGGGAGCTCAATTATTGGCAAGTAATAGTTTTGCAGTACTGAAACTTATCTCTTCTCTAACACTCTGGGTAAAGATTTTACCCAATTTTTCTTTTATGATGATTTAGTCTTAAGTTTGGAATGCCTATCAACTTACTTTCACTATTAATAGAATCATGGAACAGTTTCATCTGGAAGAGGCCTTCAGGATCACTGAGTCCGACCTTATCCTAGCCCTGTCACCACTAGACCTTGTTTCCCAACAGAACATCTACCCTTGTCCTAAACACCTCCACGGATGGTGACTCAACCACCATTGTGGGCAGGCTGTTCCAGTGCCTGGCAGCCCTTTCAGTAAACAATTCCTCCTAACATCCAACCTGAACCTCCCTCGGTGCAGCTTAAAGCCATTACCCCTTATGCCAGGGGTTCTCAAACTTTTTAAACAGGGGGCTGGTTCCTTGTCCTTGGCCAGTGTCGGAGGCCAGAACCGCCGGACTCAGCCTGACCACACAGTAGGCATGACCCCTGGCTTATGCTATCACTCGCCACTAGGGAGAACAGACCAACTTTTCAAGTAGTTGTAGAGAGCAATAGCATCTCCCCTCATGCTTCTCTTCTCCAGGGCAAACAGCCCCAGGTCCCTCAGCTGACACGTGTTCCAAACCCTTTAGTAGCTTGGTAGCCACCGCTGTGTCCTCTCCAATACTTCAATGTCTGTCTTGTAGTGAGTGGCCCAAAACTGGACACCGTATTTGAGGTGTGGCCTGACCAAAGGTGAGTAGAGAAAAATGAGATCAACTTCCTGCTCCTGTGGGCAGTAATATTCCTGAGACAAGCCAGGATGCCACTGACCTTCCAGGCCACCTGGGTATACTGCTGGCTCTTTATATTCAGCAGCCTTATATTCACACACCCAGATCCCTCTCACCCTACAGCTCTCCAGCCACGGCTCCCCAAGCCTGTAGCACTGCTGGGAGTTGTGGTCAAAGTGCAGGACCCGGCATTTGATCTTGTTGAAATTTATGTAATTGGCCTTGGCCCAGCAATTCAAGCTATTGATTCAAAGAAAAATGTTTCTAAATAACAGTTGCTTTCGTTACTGTTGATAAGAGTAACAACTCCACCTGATCTCGTAAAGTGGACATTTCTTTGTCTTCAGTCAGTGAAATCACCAACATTTTTACCAGGTTAGTCATATCCCATAAAAGCGATAGAAAAATATATTAAAAAAATCACTAATACTTGCAAGGTGTTTGAGTGTCCTGACACTGGAGGCAGAAAGGCAGGAAAAAAAAAAAAAAAGGGAAAGGATAGACATTTCTGAAAACTAGCCTGTAATTTAAATTCTGAGGAAACTTAGAATCCTACTCACCTAACTACCTCTGTGAAATCTTCAGTTCTTCGAGGCTGCCTTTTATTCTCAAATTGGTAGTAAAGTTCAAAGTTTCACCACTGATGAATGTTACTGTCAGGTGTAGGTCTTCTCTTGCATGGATCCCATTTTTGGCAGAGGTTGCAGTAATCTCTGCAATCTAAAATGTTTTTTCACCAAGGTTTGAACAAGAAATTCAGAAATGCAAGTTTTGTGATATATGAAATGTCAACGATAGGAAAAAGAAATGTCTCTTAAACTTCTAACAAATTATTTCAAATAGATTTAGCAAATGCTGACAATCACCTTCATCTCCATTCTCTATTCAGCCATATAGCAGCTATATTTTATCTTAATCATTCCACTCTGGTTCAGGTTGAGATTAAAGCTCAGACATATTTAGCATTTTTTTAATGAGTTGTTGACACTCAGTCCTATTCCTTAACATTTTTTTGTCAGAAAGTTGCAGAGGTCCTCAGAGACAATTGAAGGAGGTGTAGTGGATTGAGTGAGGCATGCTTGAAGGTTAGTGACTGCTGTGCATTCTGGAGGAATGATTGTGCCAATGAATAACAAATTTTCTTTTTAAAGCAAGCTTTAGTTCTGTTTCTTCTTAAGAGGATCTGAGTGATTATAATGAATACAAAAAATATCAGAGTGCGGTAACAGGACTTCAGAGTAAAAAAATGTTGGCTAGCTTTTTCAACTTGTGAAGATGAAGATTTTCTGCAGATGGAAAGGACTTTCAATTTAAAACTTGCCTGAATACAAAAAATATATTATCAGATATGTTCTTCACTCTTTCAGCCATTCCCTAGAGATGTGAGACACCTGTATGCTGAAGAACCAGAAGTACACTGAGCAGCTCTGGCAGATGAAAACTAAACACCTATATGCCATGAAGCAAAAGTTGAACACAGTGATTTTGGGTCAAATTTCTGCATTACCTTTTCAGTGAAATTATTTCTGCTGTATTCTGTGATACTGCTGGCAACTTGACACACCAGCAAATCAAGTTTTACAATAAGGAGTCTTCCTGTCTAAGTTTGGGAAGAGTAAATGGGATAGTTGCCACCTCCTGTGGTATTTGATCTTTCCTTGAGGCCTCATATTTTTTGGTTTTTGCTTGTCAGTTTTGATAGTATAATAACAGCAATCCAATATATAAATGAGGGGTTTGTTTCAATTTTTGTCTTTCCAGTTTAAGCTATTAGACAAAATACATTTTTGATCTTCATGTTATCTATAAATTGCCTCTGAGGGCCGGTATGTTCTTTAGACTGGGTTTGCCCGAGGAAGACGTGAGAATGAAGACCTGCTAGGCAACGATAAAAAGAAAATTCTGCCGACACTTCCCCCTTTGGGCATTACTCCAACTCTCTTCTGAGAGTTTTGTGTGGATATTCTTGTTGCTAAGTACACTATGTCTATAGGTGTCCAAATAAGTAATATTCCTCTCAGTTGCAAGAGCAGTTCTGTGTCCTTCTGGAAGTGAAGGACCCTAAAACTGAGGGGCTGCTGGCTTAAAGCTGTAGAAGAAATTAAAATATATGTGTACATGTGCATGTGTCTGTCCACCTGCCTGTAAACCAGAAGCTATCAGTAATAATGCGCTTCCTTGTTCTTTTCTTAAGTTATATGGGCATAGCGTAATTTATGTCCTTTCCTTTTGCCACTGTAATCCTTCTGTAGCAATGTCACGTGCAATTTAATTCTTCTTCTCTGTATTTTTTAATTAATTGCTATAATCTGTGCAAATCCTTCCTCATTTACTTGCCCTTCCCTCTGTGCAAAGCGTATGCATGCAGATCTACACAAAATAGTTTCTCCAAAAGCAATTCAAACCATCAGACTGAAACATCTAGCAGCAAGTGACACAACTGAAGCAAACAAACAAAAAACATCTTAAAAAAGAAAACCTAAGTCTTACCTTGTCAAACGTATGTAAAGCAGGATGGAAAACACTGCTCAGTAGTAGCTTCTCTAGGAAAAAATAAATAAAAGACTTCCAGATGCACAGATGATTTTTCAGGCTTATTTTATTATTGGTTTCTTCATAGTGTTCAGCAAATAAATAGCTGAGTGCATTAATGGCTCTAGTGTTCCTTCTCATTTCATCTCTGAGGTAAGAATTTATTTTAATTCTGTAGGTGGTAAATTGCCTCAATTTAGAAAGCATCTATCATATGTGAACTTAATTAGATGGTATGTCAATATAAGCATCTGATAATACATTGAGCATGTTTCCATCAATATTTCCATTGCGATGCCAGGTTGCTCAGTGATTATTTCACAGACTCACAGAATTATCAAGGCTGGAAAAGCCCTCTGAGATCATCCAGCCCAGCTCATGACCTAAAATCATCACAGCAAACAAAAAGGGACATTCACATGACCATGAATGAGTGCCCAACATCCTCAAGGACTGACACAATTGGATTAAAATCCAAACTTGCACAATTTACTTGAAGCTAATGAGCACTCACCCCTACTGTTTGTGTCCCTTTCTGCATCTGCCTTTTTTCATCGTCTGTTCTGATAACTGGAGAGGACTAATTTTCCTGGAAATGCTCCCACCTCTGCCCTGAGCAGCAAGTGAGGAAGTTTCTGTCTTTGCAGAACTGATTCATTTTTATTCAGATATTGAATTATTCAAACTTCTGAGTAAAGAGTGTCCTGGTAAAGAGTCTGGTCCAGAATTAGGTGGTGAACTACAGAAGAAGCATCAGTACTGTGCATCTGAGTGAAATTTTTACCTACTGGGATCATGTTATTCCAATCACCTTTGTACTGAAACTTCTAAAGTTCTAAAGACACGTCAGATGTAGTCAAGGTGGAGAAGTGTCTGTGCAGTTACACTTTTTAGAGAGGTGTTTCATGTGTTGTTATATGGCCAGGAACATGGACTTTAGTCTTCCTTCCATCCTCCCCCCGCAATGTGCCATATTAGTAAGCTATGGACAGTAACTTCATTGCAACACTCCACAAGAAGTTTTCATGAGGATGATCACCTCTGAATGTTCTCCCTCCTTATGAACAGAAAAAAAATGTGTATTCTTCCACTGCAATTCATTACTTTCATTATGTTTTCTTGCATTTTATACAGCTCTCTAATTTAAAAAAAAATCTAGTACTCTAGATCACTATGTGCTTCCAGGAGAGATTCTGTTTATACTGTCTGATGATATCTAAATCTGAGTTTTGTTTTCATTTTTGCATGATGTTTCAACGAATGTACCTGACACAGCTGCCTCTTTGGTAAAGAGTATGGTACAATCACTTTTCAATCCCACTTTCATAGCAGCAGGACACTCCTCTGGAAGAGCTGAGTTACTGACACATAGTTGCCCATTTGCCTAAGGCTAGACTTAAGATTTTTGTTTTAGAATATTTCACTTTACTTTCTCTTCTGGTCAAGATACTTTTGATTGATTTGATTCACATCCTAACATTCTCAAACCTGTCTGTTCTTTAATTTTAGAGGAATCTGATCAATCTTTGTAAACTCTCCCTCTTCACGTTTACTGGCTTTTTGTCAAAGCTATTTAAGAGAAATAGGTTAACTCATCATTTGGGAATTGAGGAAGACAATTCTAAACACCCAGTAAGTCTTTGTTAGAGTACCAGGTCAATGCTTTGATACCTTATCTTACATGATGACAGTAATGATGGGCAATCAGATAATGAAGTGTCCTACTAATCTCTGTTAGTCAGATACTTCCTGTGTAACTTTTCTGAAAGTTAGAATTTTTTGTTCACTTGTGTATTTTAAAACATGTGTTACATGATCGGGGTATATTCTTGTTATTCTTGTAAGCTTTTTGTCCTAGGAACTGACATTCAGGCTGGAGAAGAGAACACTCGGGGTGGGGACCTGATAGCAAACTTCCAGTATCTGAAGTGGGCCTTCAGGAAGACTAAAGAGTGACTGTTTATGAAGGCCTGCAGTGGTAGGATGAGGGGCAATTAGAGAAAAGGAGAGTTAAATTGGATGTCAGGAAGAAGTTGTTTAGTATGAGGGTGGCTGTTCATTGGAACAGATATCCCAGAAAGGTTGTTGAGGCCCCTTCCATGAAGATATTCAAAGCGAGACTTGACAAGACTCTGAGTAGCCTGATCTTGTTGATTCCCCTTGCTCACTGATCCCAACTAAAAGGATGATAAATACAGTCAAGGCATATACATTTTTCTGGTGCCTATTTTGAATTCCATCTGTATGAATTTTTGATTAAATATATTGCCTTGGATTTTAACTCGACTTAAATCTAGATATGGCTTTAGAAGAGATGTTGTAGATAGTGTCATTTCTAATTAAATAAATGAAAGTCCAGGGGAACAAATAGAGATTATGTGGGCTATATAGCATGAGGCTGGTTTATGGAGTACGTCTTTACATAATGGAAATATTTCAAATTAAGAAAGTATGAGGAGCCTGATATTTCCCATCACCGGGAAGAAC
>VXBP01005145.1:48015-71631 GCA_013400115.1 Rhinopomastus cyanomelas | reverse complement strand
TCCTAGTGGGCTCTTCCACCATCTGCATTAGGAAAGTGTCACCAATGCACGTTGACTGAATAGAACTGAGTGTCCACATGGGTTAACTCTCTTCTGTTTGGTCTTCTTGGTTCTTTCCTCTTCATTTCTGTACTCAATGATCATTTTCTGAGGGGAAATCTGTCTGTTCTGCCTTCAAACCAGTCTGTTCATTCCGGAAGTCAACCAAGTGTCTGGTTCTTGTCTGTCACTGAGTCTAGTCTGGGACTTCTCCAGGATCTGCATTGGTGGGGATGGTGATGTAATTTCCAGCTTTTTGTAATTTTCCAATTTTGAGGGTTTTTAAATATCATATTATGATTATTTTCATTTAAAGAGTTGTAGATTTCTTTTCCAATATAGAAGTCTCCTCCCTTCTCCCCTTTCCCCGTTTGGGGAGTGAGAGGTGCTAATAGAGAGTGTAATTCATCTCACGTCTGTCTTAGCCTCAACTCATGACAAAAAATAGTGTTATGTTGTATGTAACTGTAAAAGTACTGTATTGCTGATTCCAAATTTAACTGCTATATTTACAGATACAGAAAATAGGGCAAAGAATTTATAGTCTATGCAGCTTTCAGAGGTTCAGAGTCACAGTTTTGGAAACAGGCCAGTAGATGCAGATATAAATCAATGCCTAAGGATGAAGTAAGTCCCGTTTTTCTGTATTATCCTAGTCAGCAAAAATAATACATTCTAAATCTCTATGCAACAAATCTGTTTTTTCAAAGACAAGTTTTCTGGTAAACTTTGTCCTTCCAACTTTTTCGATGTTATCACATTTAGTGATAACACTATTGTTGTAGTCAAATGTACAACATCCAAAATACTGTATCTATAAGTGAAATCATACATTATTGTTAATTTTGAAAAGAGTTGCAGCACCATCTCAGGATGACGATTTGGATATTTGGCAAGAGTTTCTGGCTTCCCAGCACTGCCTGGCATCATTTTGCTATTCATACGAACACTAAACACACAGTTGAGGTTTCCAGTTTCCAGCTATCTCCAACAACTGGAAAGAAGGGAAGGAAAAAATAGCACTTGACTGGTAACAAACAAAGAGAATCACTTTGTAATCTCACCTTCCTGTCAATTAAGAAGTATTTGACTTAGCAGTGCAACTCAGCACATTGTGCCCAGCTGAAGGGTCAGTAATATGATGCAACAGAGCATGGGGAAGAAACTTCCAGTCACTCACCAAAATGAGCAAAGCAATGCTGTTCCATGTCTCTTGATACAGATTAGCAATTAAATAAGTTTATAAATCATCATGCTAAAAGTTAGGCTTTGCCTGTAGCTTATAATGTAAACAAGGTTGAAACCAGTGAGAAGGATCAAAAAACAATATAACTGAATATTATATTTTAGAATTTGCTAGTTTTCGGGTTTGACTAGGATAAAGAAGGTGAAATCATTTCAGCTGTGAAAAGTTATATCTGCTTCCTTTACATCTCTGTTATCATTAGGCAGCTCCCATATTGAATAGATAACAGCATAACTGAAAGAGTCCAAACTCTGGAGACTGAGAGGTGGGTGGCTGGGAGAATCGCTAGGGCAACTGCAGGCTATTTAAACACAGGATTTACCAGAAGTGGTCATTCTGAACTCATGTCAGAATTCTGAGTGTAGCATGGTGGGCGCTCATGGGTAGGTCTTGCCTCTGCCTGCCCACGTGGCAGCCTGCAGTGAATGGCAAAAATAACGATGCCTCAAAGTCTGCCTACTCTACCTGCTTCACCCGGGAGCTATAGTTTCCATACAGGAGAAGACTCACCCTATTCCCACTGTATAAGCATAGTTCTCTAAATTTAATGGCAGTTTCAGGTCCTGTTTGTTCTCACTGAAGAGTGAATCTGTCTTTGCCAGGTGCAGGGGTTGGCTACCACATTCTTCTTAATGCTCATTATGTTTTAACCATTCACTGGTCGCTAATCAGAGCCCGATGTGTCTCACCCCATGGCTCAAACATTGTCCATGTGATATTTCTTATTCCTTTTTTTTCCCTGGTGTCCCTGGTGGTGATCATCATGCAGTAGAGAGAAAGATGAATGACAAGGAAAAGGAGGAAGAGGGAAAGGGATACTGTGAAGTATTTGAAAGTGTTTTTTACTACATCAGCTTCGCTTCTGTCTACGCATGTCAATCACATATTAGACAATGTGTATGAGGCTGCGCTGACAGTTTTGCTCATTAGAAAATCTAAATTCTTACAATAGCGATCAAAGGGGAAAAAAGAAAGTATCATGTTTCTGAAATTCTCTGTGTCAGATAAAGTGTCCAATTATTAACCCTTCTGTTGTTCAAACTGAACAAATTGGAGAAACCATATGATCTTTTAAAGACAATACACATTCATCTTGGAAAAGAGGACTGAAAGCACTGTAGTGCATGATGATGATTAAATGCACCTGATCTCTACAGAAGGCTGAAACATGAGGATGTCTTATATTATCTCATTTCAGTGTAGCTGTATCATATCAGAATTTTTAATTAAAAAAATTCCCTTCAAGTTGGAATCAGGTTTATTTTTGTATCAAATAAATAAATAAACACTGCCAAGGGACCAAAAAAAACCAACCAACAAATTAACCTCAAATTACCCTGCACTTATTCTGCCTTAAATATAAAGTTAGAGTAGCAGAGATGTACTGTGTGATTAGAAAGTGAGGATCAGAACTTCCTATATGATATGTTTACTGTTTTGAGAGAGGGTGTATATTAAGCACATTTCAGCCTATAATTAAACACTGAACACAATTTAAATATTGAGCATCACTATTATCCATAGCATTCTGAAAACCTCAGAATAAAGTAGGTTTTTTATCCAGAAATATTGCATTATTGAAATAGTTGCAGTTGGAAAAAGATGATAAGCATTAACACCCATTCAGGTCACAGGTGACAGTACAAAACTAATGGTTTATTGTTCAGATCACATTTCACATTTATCTATATTTAATATGATTTAAATTATTAAAATTCAAAAGAACTCATGCTCTGAGGGAGAAAATATGCTCATATGTTCATAATGAGTACATTTGTTTACAATTTATAAAACTTTGAACAAGGCTGGTTTTCACTTCCTACAAAAAGTTGATCCTGCTGTGGCAAGGGGATTGGACTCGATGATATGTTGAGGTACCTTCCAATGCCTAATGATTCTATGATTCTATGAAACATGGCTTAGCATGGGATATCTGTTGATTTTTAAATTTCCAAAACATTATTAGCCATATAAATGACAATATTTGCATTAAAAGGAATGAACAAATTAATTTTGTAAAGTTAAATTTTGCTTTGTACGGTTTTTAATTATTGAGGTGGTAATGATGTGTTGTACATGTGATAGTGTAATAATATCTTTTTCAAGAATGGGCAGAAATGGACAGAGCCAGTAATTCTTGAGGAGATATTTCAATATTTCATCTTTGTCGCAGGGATGATTAAAAAATTTAAAAGTTTAATACATAGTAATTCTCTTGATAGCATATAATTACTTTTTTTAATAAGCTTACCAAATAATACTCATGCTACCAATCTGGATTCATTGTGCTAAACACATCCCTGACTCCTTGTTAATCCAAAGAAGTATTCTTTACCTGGAACAAAAGCACTTAAGTTTCCATGTGATGTCATAAATACAGCACTAAATCTTCTGGTCACAGGATACTCTATTTTCATATATTTGTGATGAATCTTGGTTCCTTTTGAAAAACAGACAATAACAATTTCAGAATTAAAGCAGACACTGCAGAAAGGTGTGCCAACCAATGTAACAAGTTAGTGTTTGCTTTCCGACCTCATTGTTTGTTAAGTGAATGGCTCATTGTTCTGACAAAGGATTTGCTTATTTTTTTTCTGTACCTAATTTTTTTTCAATATGTGTGTATATATGTATATTTATTTCTAAATTATATATATATATATACACTATGCACTACATCAATTCTTGTATTTTTTTTAACCCGCATGATTCATGCCGTGCATCCTTGCCTGCACAATTTGGAGACCACTGGTCCAAACAAGGATGGAAAAAGGAGCAAAATTTCTTGTTCTGTGGATTTAGCTTTACATATTTTCCAGTACCATACGAAAATCAAACCACACTAAAAAACAACAAAAAAAATTGCCAATTGTTTAGCAATAAATACGAATGGTTTATTTCATAATTTCATTTCTGATTCTGCATATACTCAAAAATCCATTTCACATAATAGTTCAGTGTGAGAAGATGAGAAAGTCTACAGAAACATCTTTGAAGAATTTCTCAATCAAATTAATATAATACAGAGTCACTTAAACTTGAAAACACATATTTGCTGTAGACTTCCTATCACGTTCCTGTAGAAAGGGCTTCATTAATAATTATTATCTGTTCTGCAGAAAACAGTCTTCATCCTTTCCGTCTAGAAATTTGATTGTTTCCCTTTCTTATACAAAAAGCACTTACCATGTTTCAGGAGACCTTCAGGAAAGTAATTTTAAAGTTTAAAAGTTACTGTAACAAATATTGGTGATTTATACTTCACAGATTATTAAGAATTCATCTGTGCATCATATGATGCGAACTCTCACTCCTCATGCTACTTCCAATTTCAATGGAAGAAAGGACTAATGTTAACATCATTGAGTTTTTGTAAAGAGTTGTATTAGTCCAGGTAACCACTTTTTCAATATTTTTGATTTTTGGCCAAAACTATACATCTAATAACTAGGCTATGTGCCTTCTTGGCCAACTAAGTACACTTCTGGCTCATATGTAGACAATTATCAATCATAACATTTTTTAAAAAACCAACTTGCTTGGAGAAGAGGAGACTGAGGGGTGACCTCATGAATGTCTACAAATATTTGAGGGGTGGGTGTCAGGAGGATGGCACTGGGCTGTTCTCGGTGTCATGTAGTGATAGGACAAGGGGCAATGGTTGTAAGCTGGAACATAGGAGGTTCCACATCAACCTGAGGAGGAACTTCTTCACGGTGAGGGTGACAGAGCACTGGAACAGGCTGCCCAGGGGGGTTGTGGAGTCTCCTTCTCTGGAGGTGTTCAAGACCCGACTGGACAGGTTGCTGTGTGACTTGGTCTAGGTGATCCTGCTGTTGCAGGGGGATTGGACTAGATGATCTTTCGAGGTCCCTTCCGATCTGTAATGACTCTATGATTCTATGATTCTATGACATGTTAGATTTCACAAAGTCCTTTCAGCCTATCAAACACAAGTCAAAATTTGAACTCAAAAGTTTTAAAATTTCAGCTATCTTGAAGCATATAATTGATAAGCTGTTTCTGAATGTATTTGGCAACTTTTACAATAATGTATGTTACTCAGTTTTTATCTAATCTCTTCAGTCCGCAGGACTAGTCTGTATTAGACAGGCTGATCTCGCAATAAGCCCCCTTCCTGTAGGACCAGATGCTTGAGTCAAGAATACAAGCGTTATCTGTTTCTCACAGACCCCAATAAGGCATGTGCAGTTGTGGTCTAAGGAAACAGCACTCATAAACTGGTACCCTGTCACTCTTCATAGAAATCAGGGGTTTTCCCTGGATGAACAGTACTATAAAAGGGACACCTGCAAAGGAAACTTGCCAAATAAGACATTAAAAAATTGCCTGGATATCTTCCTGTGTGATCTGCCATAGAGGAACATCCAGAGGTCCCTTCCAACCCTTACAATTCTATGATCCTGTGATTCTAATTTTCAATATTTAGAGTAAATATGGTTACCACAAACAGCAGTATTTTTTTTACTTACCTCTCTAGACATTTATAGTGCATGACAGAATTAATTTTCCAGTCAGTGCTTTTCTACTCTTTTTAATCCATTAAATAGAAGTTAAAGAAGAAAAGTAGGATAAGGGTTAACAAAAGAAAAAAAAAAAACAAACAAAAAACAATAATATGAAACAACTTCCAAATAATTTTCTCAACACAATGAAAATACAGTTTACTTTTTTAAAATTGTGTAAAGTTGATAATGATTTTTGAAGCTGTTAATTTCTTTACCTTACTCTCTTATGGTCACCAATACTTGCAAATCAAAACAGTATGAAAAAGGCTACCAGGTAAAAAACTAGCACATCTTCCTTTTCTGATGTCCTTCTCGGCACATAATTAGCTGTAACTGGTCCTGCCAGGAAATTACAGGCTAGCATTAAAGCAGAAGTTATGACATTGCTGAAAACGGAGGTTTGCTGCTACAGAACAGTCTGAAAAGAACTAGTAGACATGGCATATACACATGGAGGAGTCCTCACAGCCCATGTACCCAGAAGTTGGGTAGAAATAGTATAGTCTCTATACTCTATAAGCTCTGGTACTCCTAAAGCTTTTAATGATGCTCAGTTATTACTTTTGAAATAATCAAATATAAGCATACTGAACTAACAAGTATAAGCAACATTTAAACAGATAACTAAATCAATATTTAGGCTAATTAATTATCATAAAATGTAAGGAATACTAAACTGCTAAATAATTTTACATATATTGCAATAAATTAATATATCTATAAAAATATAGAGAGAAATATGCATAGAAAAAAATACAAATTAAGATAAATAGTTTTCCATCTCAGACAGTATCTGGATGGATATTCATAAGGAATAGTTCTATTTACAAAACAGCTGTCACATTGCTCTGCGATGAAAATAATATACTCCCTTTGTTTAGGCTTGAGTTAGAAGAAAACACCTGCACTTATATACCTCTGCTCACTGCTACATTTATCATGTTCCAAGGCAAGGACTCTCTGAAAAGTCCTTTTCCAGCTTTCATTGCCATGGAGCCGAGCTGCAGCACAGCTGTTATGTCCCTTCCCCCGTTCTACAAACAAAAGTGAAAGTTCCCAGAAAAACAGTACTCCAAGGAATTGAGAAACCAGCCTCAAAAGATTGTGAAAGTTAATCTCCCCACCAAAATATATTCATCTGCAGAGGTGCTGTTTGACTGAGCTACAGGCACATTCTAATGTGGATTTTGGGGAATCTTCTTTCACCTTCTTGGCAAAATTTCTTATATGGGCCATGCTGACCTCTGCCCCCACTAATGAAATGCTGTCTGGTTCGTGTTGCAGTATCATTCCAGTAGTAATCAAATATTGGAACTTTTAGCAGAAAAAAAAAAGAGACAGTTCCAATGTTTTTCTTCAAACATAATATTATCTGTTAATTAGCTACTAGTATACTCCCAGTAGACAATTATCCATTTTAGTGGGGCATTTGTGTTATTTTAATGTTACTATTAGCATGGAATCTACAGTTCTACTTTTTCATTGTCTCTCTATTTCTCTGAAAAATGTATAAAACTGAGATGTGATTCTTCCCTGATGGTAAAATAATTCTTATATTTCTAGCCATGTCTATTTGAAGATTGGTACCCAAACAACCAACAAATCAATTTGAAATTTAGTGTTTCTCATTTTTCCCATGGAATCCCTTTGAAAGAGTTATATGTTTCACTTTCAAACAGGCAGTTAGGAGGGTTTGTTGAGTTTTTAAAATTTCTTCACAAATTCTTCTAATAGCAGTAACCTATTTCTTAATATTTATGGGGTAGATATTCACATCATAGTCTCCTTATATAGATCAGTATTCGAGAATTATAAATATGTCTCTGTAAAATGTGATTCTCCTGAAAATTATTATTTTCATTCTAAGTTATCTCTCCCCGTTAAGATCTTTAATACACTTTCTTATTTTAGTTTTTTTTTTTTATCCTGTAGATCTTGCCATGATACCTTGGCACTTCACAGTGAATATCTGCAGCATTTGTTAATTTTCCCCAAGGATTTACCTATGCAGTTGACTATTTTCAACAAAATATTACCAAAAACATTACCTTTGTAACAAATCATAATTTAAAACCTGCATTTCCCCCCAAGCAACTTAAGGGTTAATCAAACAGCTTGAAAAATTTAACTTCCTTTTCTTGAAATACTGAAAGGTACTAGAATGACTAATTACATTGAAGTAAAACATACATTCTATCAATCATGCTCCTTAATTAGATATTTCTGCTTGGCAAGCAAGTAAATTATGGACTGAATCAGAATTCTGAATTATGTTAAACTGATAGGGAGGGAAGAGGGAGGGGGGAAAGAAAGCTATTTCTTGTGATCAGTGTGATTTATAATTGATATTTCTTTTTTATCAAGAGTCTCCATAATAGGTTTTAGGAAGCTGTCATGGTAATTTTAGAAAAGAAAAGAAAGAAAGAAAAGAAATAAAAGAATGACAGAGAAGGAAAGAAGGAAAGAAGGAAAGGAAGAAAGAAATAAAGGAGAGTGGGGGAGGGAGGAAGGAAGATCAGATCGAGCACCTTCTCAGATAAAATTTCTCTCTAAGAAAACAAACTGTATCTAATGTACCTATAAATACATATCTACATGTGTAGTGTAGAGATTTGCACAAAACCAGTGCCTTTAATAAATGTTCATCTTGACAATATTTCTCTTATTTTGAAAGGCAAGAAAAGCTAATCAAGTTTCATAAATAAGATACACAGTGAGAAAAACTGCTGAGGTATCCTTGAGTGGGACTATTACATTAATTTTTATTGAAATTCACCAAGATGCATTTACAAGATGCATTTCATGGAGAAATTATCCTACAAACTTACTTCTTATGCTCCAAGACTGATTTTAACTGCTTAACATTATTTCAAACCTCTGAGAAATTTGCAAAGTTGTGAAGCCCAGAGTCATCCAAGACAAGGAAAATGAAATTGCAGGCAGAATTAACACTGTTGAGCCACAAGTCTTTAACAGCTGAGGTTTTCCAGAGGGAAAAACCATCAGAGCATTGTTTATCATCTCATCTTTTTAAAAGTGAGCACATTACTATTAAAGATTAAAACAAAGTATCCATATAATTATATGCATATTTATTTTCAAATGTATATATATACATATATACTTTATTTAAGTACAGATATAAGTCTGTATATAAAGATAAACTTAGGTAAACAAATCAATTAGTGGAGCTGTTGCTACAGGAGCCACGTTTTCCTGGTTCACAGGATAAGGTGTTTATAACCACAATGCAGAAAACCATGCATTACAACAATGATTGCAAGTGATGTATTTACCATCAGTCACATGCTCGATAATTGCTGCTACTCTAACCACTATTAGTTTCATATTAATTTCAGCATGTGCTGTCTTTAGTGGTAAGTGTCCCTGGTGGTCTTGAGGGAGAAAGTAGGGAGTCTTCCTCACTGTGAACTTCTGAAACCGGTGCCTTGCGCAGACTCAGTGGTCTCCCTGCTTGACAGCATTTCTCGTATTCCTATATAAGGAATGCATCTGTTTCCTTATCTTACGGATGTGACCTGCACGATGGGTAGAGTACATCTGGTCCAGCTCATTATCTTGTTCAAGGCCTGTGTGCCTTCTTGCTCTCAGATTTAATGAGTAGCTACTTTGTAAGCTTAAAGTTATGCTTACTGCCTTAATGAGCAATTGTTTTCCGAGTTTAAAGTTATGCTGGCCCCATCAGTCAATCATAAATATAATTTTAATACTATATCTCAGGTTTTCTGTGGTATAATATATCCTTTTTCTGTTTCAGAGCTGGTTGTTCAAGAAAGTTCCTGAATACTCGTGATAGTGATGAATGACCATTGCACAAGATCAGCCATGTGTGGCGAAAGAATAAAGTGACTGATGCAGCTGCTTCTGCCTGAAATCACAGAAGTCACATTCCTCATCATTTAGGAGGAATAGGCTGATGCACTTAACTTACATATATCTGCCAAAACCAAGAGGACTAGCATTGATCTTTACAGTATTTCCTGCATGTTTCTTACTCAGAGATTGATTATCCCCACTTCTGTTGGCTCTGCATTTGTGCAAGAACTCTGCTGATCTCCCAGAGGAGACAAAAGAAGAAACTGTGATCTGCTCATGTTTTGCCAGCAGCTGATAATAACAGCATGTTAAAACTGCAGTAATAAATTCCTGTCCCTTGCATAAAACCACTCAACCAAGAAGACAAGAGTGTGTGCAATGTTGCTGATCTGTGTAGGTGCATCAAATTAATTAATTTTTTATTCTTGCTTTGAGTAATCAAGAAACTTCTTTTGTCAGAGGCAATAAATCAGACATGACAGACCTGTGAGTTAGAAAAATCCCACGTGTATTTTTGAAGAACCCCCTGACAAATTCTTAGAAGTATCCAAACATCTATGATTATAATAAAAGTTTCTGTTGTTAGAGAAACTGATCAGCAGCTACATTGCTTTTGTTCTACATCTTAGTAAAGCAGAGTTTCATTCCCTTCCTCTGCACGTTGCAGAATGTGTGAAAATTATAACACCAGAAAATAACGTGAATCTCAAAGCTTATGGATCAGGTTTTTTTGTTGTATGGGGATTTTCTTTTTGTTTCTTGTGGGGTTTTTTTTTGTTTTATTTATTTTTTGCAAGAAGATTTTCACAAAATCCCAAAATGTGGTCTGGGAATTCCCTTGGAATAGGTCAGTTTGTCATGGATCTGGGATCTGTTTGCTGATGTTTGTAGAACTCAGGCGGCCACAGGGACAGTTTTATTTTTTGGATTCTTTAAAACAGAAAATGCATTTATGACTTATCAAAAAAGCACAAATGTAATTTATTAGTGGTGAATACAAACAAACAATTAAAATTAATGCATTGTCAGAATTTACTATGTTGCTAATAGCGATATTTTTTCCCCAGCTGGGTATATCCCAGTTAGATATTTCCAAGCAAAATCCTTCCCCAGTTATAGACAGGAAGGACAGGATTTGAACAGTCTGTGTTACTCTGTCCTGTAATCCCCATTGGAGCATCAGAAAGGTAGCTGAGGATCATCTAAGATTTTGAAGACAACTTTTTATTCTGTTTCCTTCTGAATAATAATCCATTCCTATCTTGATCTTCTGTACATATTTCCATAGAAACTTTGAGGGCGGATGTACCTTATTCTGATTCATACTGGTGATATCTAACCCCAATCTGACAAGGCAGGTTTACACAATTTTGTATCTTCTTAAAGTACATTTGGTATAACATTATTATTAGTATAAGAGAAAATCATGTTCTGCGGTCACGCTGCATTCTACTTACACAGCACCTATAAAATGCCTACAGAAAAATAATTTCAAATATGCTTTTAGTGTGTGGATTTATATGTAAAAACATTTTGCAAATGCATGCATATATACTTTCTGATGTCTATAAGCAGGTAAAAATATTTCCTACCCTTTTCTATGAGAAATCAGTTTTTGACATAGTGTTAAACTGCTGGTATTTGAAGGCTCATTAATGTTTGATTCCTGTTACTTTGGGTAGAAATTCTGTCTACAGTGATAAAATAGTAGGAAAGAAGTCTGTATCCAAGCTAAACACTCATGTGACTGAAATGAAAATTTCCTGATAAAAGAATGAAAATTTTATTGATTAAAAATAATGTTCCAGTAGTTCAATCAGAAAAATCAATGGGTTGAAAATAGCCTTCAAGTACCCCAAAAAAATCATTTACACAGCCTTTCCCCCACCAGTAAAATATGTCTAAATATGTATTCGAATTCCTTAGTCTTTATGTATAATAAATAATTTTTAGATACTTCTCAGCTTAGAACTATTTAAACACTTTCATTTTGCTGTAATGCTGGGAAATATTTCAGAGAAAAGCAAAACCTAATTTGAATAACACTTATTTCTTCTCATTCATTTCACTTCTCTGGCACTTTGCAGAGGAGTAGCAGCAGCTTAAGATCTGTTGCTCTTCTCTCCTTCAGGTGTATTTATAACATTTAAAATGTAGTTGGATGCTGTGATGGAGAGCTGGAGTTCTCTTCCATGTTATTCAGTGCCCTTTACCTCTTGATATACTGCTTTGAGAAGAATAAAACAACTACACCACAAAGGTTTCCTTGTTTCTGGTAGATGATTTTTCTTTTTTCCCCAAGCATACTACATTGTCAAGGCTTCTCAAATGCCCTTTCAAGATTTCTGACACTTTTGTACACAGCATAAGAACACAGCGAAGGCACTATTTCTCGTTTCAATTGTTTTGTACAGAAAGTGCCAGTGTTGGGAAGATCCATGACTCTTGCAAAGGAGAGAGGAGAAGAGAGGAGAGGAGTTTTGTATTTTAATAGATAGTGTATATATTTATAAAATATATGGTGGACATAGATGAATGAGATACTGCAGTGGCAGAAACCGATACAGAAATACTGGATGAAATACGGTATATAGAGTAGAGGTAAAACCTGGTCCTAAAAAAAAAATAAATTACCAAAACCTTAGTTGGGAAGTATGTGAAGAAATGTCCAACTGTAAAGCATGCAATTTACAAAAATGGCACAGGAATAAAAGCATGTAACAATCATCATGACAGGCATAAAAATTTGCCAAGGGTTTCATGTCACCAACAGAATGTACTAATTAGACATACGTAAAAAGAGATGTACTAATTGGGGTAGCTAGAAATACATTTTTTAAAACTCAGAAAGACTTCACATACTTATCTGAGGCTATAGGAAGTCTTTAAATCAAGATTTTCAATCAACCACTAGATAGGTAAAAAGCTGGCTTGATGGCTGCACCCAAAGAGTGTCTGTCAATGTTGGTGCATGTCCAAGTGGGTGCCAGTGACAAGAAGAGTCCCTCAGGGTTCAGTCCTGGGACCAGTCTTGTTCGACATCTTTGTCAGTGACATGAACAGAGGCATTGAGTGCACCCTCAGCAAGTTTGCTGACAACACCAAACTGCGTGGTGCAGCAGACACACTGGAGGGCAGGGATGCCACCCAGAGGGGCCTGGACAGGCTGGAGAGGTGGACACAAGCCAACCTGAGGGAGTTCAACAAGACCAAGTGTAAGATCCTGCACCTGGGTCAAGGCAATCCTAAGCACAAATACAGGCTGGGCAGTGACTGGCTGGTGAGTAGCCCCGAGGAGAAGGACTTGAGGGTGCTTGTGGATGAAAAGTTCAACATGAGCCAGAAGTGTGCACTTATGACCCAGAAGTCGAAGGGGATCCTGGGCTGCATCAGGAGAAGTGTGTCCAGCGTGTCGAGGGAGGTGATTCTCCCCCTCTACTCTACTCTGATGAGACCCCACCTGGAGTACTGTGTCCAGTTCTGGAGCCCTTATTACAAGAAGGATGTGGACATGCTGGCTGGGGTACTGGACTAGATGATCTTTCAAGGTCCCTTCCAATCCCTGATCTTATGTGATTCTGTGAAGATTTTGCACCCTGAAAGCCCTTTTACCCCACAGTTAATTCTGCAAGGAAATAATCCTCTTCTACTCAGGAACAAGTAACTAGAGTAGCACAGTAGAATCACCATTTCTGAAGTCTTTGACCAGACTAAAAGACTCAAGAGAGAATAAACTTACTTACACTTTTAACAGAAAAAGAAATAAAAATGTGTACTTTTCTTGCATGAGAAATCAAAAAGCTAAACTAACTTTCCATTAAGAGCAGAGAAGGGAAGGGAATGCAAAGAAAGATGTACCTACAAGTTCAAATGGCTTCCCAAAGGGGAGGACATCTGGTTTTAAGCTAAAAATAAAACCAGTAAACTAAATTTTGAGTAAAAAGTAAGATAAAAGGGAAATTGCATGGCTGGCTAAAATAGTAACACAGAAATTAGATCAAATTAATGCAGAAAAAAGTTAGCTCAAACTAAAATTGGTGTTGGAATTTGTATGTTCACTTATCTGTCTAGAACTCTTTTTAATATTGGAAGAGTCATGCCTTATCCTGGAACTTGAAGAAACATGTTGTAAAAACAGTTGTGCAAATTTGACTATGGTACATAGGATACTATGGAAAGCAGAGTTCTGAAGTCTGGAAGTCTAATAAATGTGATATGTTTTATTTTCATTCCCTTTACCCGTGCAAAGATTAACAAACATAAATGGGAGGACAAGTGTCACATGTAATTTTGCATACGTCAACTCAACCATAGACCCAAATGTGGCAAGAGCATAAATGTCAATGCCATATCAGCGTCATATCAAGAGTCAGTTCTAGAGTTCAGATGACAGAAAATAATTAAAATTACTTACAAAAAGAGGTTTGGACAGAAGGCTTCCAACTGATGTTAGTAATTTAAATGGGAACTCTCAATACCAGAGGTATTCCTAAAAAATCTTCTATAAATAATGTATAAAACTGTTTGGTAGCAAATTCTGTCTAATGTAATAGATAATAAAGACCTCAAGACAGAGTTTAGAGGTACAATGATTTAAAAGCAATGTAAGTTATATAAAATCACTTCAATGTACAATGGCATTAAGAAAAAGTTAATGTATGTTGAATCAAAAGCTAAAGAAGATTTTCCTTCATTCTACTTAAAGTAAATAAAGATTCCCCTACACTAACTGATTTAAATTATTCATTTTTCTTGAACTATTAGTCTCACTTTCCTGAACTTGTTACTAGTGGAGAGTCAAGCTAGACAGAAGTAACTATACACTAATTTTGCAAATTCTTCGTGATTTTTTCTTATGCAGATGAGATTCAAGAACAAGAAAATTTTGTAGCGTATGTTAATTTTCTCTTTCAGAAATGTAGGTGGTAATGAACTTAACAAGGATACATGAAATAAAATAGTTCAAGCTGCAATTATAAGCCCAAAGAGGACAGTTGCTGGAAGACCAAACCACTTTCAGAAGTAGTCACTGTTTTTGTGAAAGCTACCTTCTGTTTAGATACCCTGCACAATGTCTTCCTTAATTAGGTACCAGATAGAACTCTACTCTTACTATCCCTATATTTCCTACATTTACTCTCATACTAGTCTTCCCTGAATAACTGCATATGCATGGTAGATGAACACAGAATATAAACATGTAGACCTCTATAGTATGTATCAGCTTGCAAAATACAAGTTATTGGAGAAAAATTCATGCTTAAAACATTTGGATACAGAAATCAGTATATGGGCTATGTTTCTAACAAAGAAAGATGAAATACATATTTTAGTCTGTAGCAAATTAACAAAAATATAAGAAAGCAAGCAAACAAGACAACAAAAAAAATTACAAGATAACTAAGCGGTTAGAATATACTTTTGCTTGTTTGCAAAACCTGTTCTGTGTTATTTAAAGTCAAGAAATAGAACTGTTTACATACAGTTATACAGAAAAAAAGTGCAGAAGAAAGATGAAAAAATACATAACATATAAAAAGATGCAGGTAGCACTATGTAACAGGTTAACTAGGTAAAAAAGGTTGGGGGGGAATATAATTGAAAAGACAAGCAAACCTATTAATCTAATTAGATTTCAGTTATTAGTTTTTTATTTTTTTTCTTTCCATCTTGGTAGAGGTCCAGGTCAAACTGCTATCTTTAGAAGAAGCAAGTTTAGGTGTTCTTTTCAAAATTATCTTTTAAATAGAAACTGTTTAAACTCAAAATCTGATTTCATAACTGGAAATTGAGTTCTAGGAGAAGGAAAAATGAAAGGCAAAAGATAGCAAATAGCTACAGGCCTCAGGATTCTTAAGCATAGAGAAGAGAAGGAAAACCGACTGGTTTAGGATGCTTCCTAGAAAAACACTATTGATGAAGCAACCATTTGTGAATGTAATGAGGATTCCCGGTGACTAACTGTGAAATGGTTTGATAAAAGTGGATGATTCTCTTTCGTTTAAGTGCTAAGTCAGTCATGGAGAGGCAATCCAAAATTATATGGATTTCTTATTTTAAAAGTATCAACTTTGCATTTTTTTCACCCCAAACCCATAAAAACTGTTTCAAAACCTAAGATTGGAAAACTCTTCATGCTTTGAAAGTTGTAAAAATCGTCTTGAGATAATGGTTTTAGGGAATAAATATCTTAACTGCATATATTTCAGAGAAGGCAAAGTGCAGAGGGAAGTGCTGATGTCCTCCCTGGTAACAGTGTTAGGGTATGCAGTTGTAGCTCAAAGCTGCATTAGGGAATGTTGAGACTTGATATTATTTGCCAAAAACTGTGTGTCTTTCTAGAACAGGCGGTTGTTGTCCTGTGTTCAACCACGTTTAAGAGGCATTTGGACAATACCATTAGTAATATGGTTTAACTTTTGATCAGCCCTGAAGTGTTTGGGCAGTTGGACTAGATGAAGAACATACAAGTTAAGCTAAGCGGTCGCTTGCTTCTCTAAAAGTAAGTGGAAATGTCTCATCTACTAATAAGTAGAAAGAACAAATCGGTTTTGGATTGCTTGCTCCCCCATTCTACTGGCAGGGACTTCTTCCACTAGGCCAATTTGCTCAGAGACCCATTTAGCCTGATCTAGAATATTTCCAGAAAGGGACATCCAAAGTTTCTCTTAGCAATCTGTTCCAGTGTTTCACCACCCTAATTGTTGATCTAATTTAAATCACATCTGTTGATCTAATTTAAATCTATCTTTCCAATTGTTGATCTAATTTAAATCTATCTTTCCAATTTCAGATAATTAACACCACTACAGGCAAGCAAAAAGTAATTCTTTGTATAAACCGGTCAGACTCACCTCCATCCCAAGAAAGGTAATGGAACAATTTATCCTTGATGTTGTCTCTAGGCACATCAAGGACAAGAGGGTTATTAGGGGCAGTCAGCATGGCTTCACCAAAGGGGGACCAACACTGGAGCCAGTCCTATTCAATCTATTCATTAAAGACTTGGGTGAGGCATTAGAGTGCACTGTCATCAAGTTTGCTGATGACACAAAGCTGACACCGCAGTAGACTGTGCTTCCATTTAGGGGGACCTGGATAGGCTGGAGAGCTGGGCAAGGAGAAATTTAATGAACTATAACAAGGGTAAGTGTAGAGTCTTTCATCTGGGTAGGAACAACCCCAGGTACCAGTATAGGTTGAGGGCTGACCTGCTGGAGAGCAATGTAGGAGAAAGAGACCTGGGGTTCCTGGTGGACAGCAGGATGACAATGTGCTCTTGTGGCCAAGAGAACCAACAGCATCCTGTGGTGGATCAGAACAGGGGTGGTTAGCAGATCAAGAGTAGTTCTTCTCCCCCTCTACTCTGCCTTGGTGAGACCACATCTGGAGTATTGTGTCCAGTTCTGGGCCCCTCAGTTCAAAAAGGACATGGACCTGTTGGAGAGAGTCCAGCGTATAACCATGAAGATGGTGAAGGAAGTAGAACACCTCCCTTGTGAGGAGACTGGGGGTTGACCTCATGTTTATAAATATGTGAGGGGTATGTGTCAGAAGGATGGATCCAGGCTCTTTTCTGTGTCATGTGGTCATAGGACAAGGGTCAATGGATACAAGCTGGAACATAAGAAGTTTCATATAACTATCAGAAGGAACTTCTTCACAGTAAGGGTGACAGAGCATTTGAACCGGATGCACAGGAGTATTGTGGAGTCTCCTTCTCTGGAGAGGTTTTAAATCTGCCTGGATATTTTCCTGTGCAACTTGGTCTAGGTGATCCTGCTGTGTCAGAGGGATTGGACTAGATGATCTTTCAAGGTCCCTTCCAATCCCTACTGTTCCGTGATTCTGTGTTTCTGTTGCAGTTTGAGAACTGTCAAAATTTTCAGAGGTGCTTTCATGAAGAAGAAAAGTTGTGTTGTGTCCTGGGGGACCTGTCCCAGGTTGCACAGGTCCCAGGACCCTTCCCCGGAAGCATCTGTCCTGGGACCTGCCCCAGAAGAGCTGGCTAGGAGCCTAGGGGCAGGGTCTTTGTTAGCCCTTTTTGGGGGCTGTGGTCCTGAAGGGAGCACCCCCCCACACCTCTCCAAGAATGGGCGGTGGGGGGGGTGAGAACCGTGGCTCTGAGGGGGACCGCAGTCCCAGCCTGATCCTACTGCACCTGCTGCCACGCCATCAGGAAGCGACCCCAGCCGCAACTTGCTGCAGGTGTGCAGTCCCGCCGCATCGCGGCTTTGCCACCGCCGCACTGTGGCCCCAGACCGGAGAAAGCCGCGGATGCCACCGTGCCCTGGACTCGAAACGGCGTCCCCGAAGTGTGCCCCCCCCGCGGCAGCGTGGTGCCGCCGCTGCTTGCTGCCGCATTGCACTCAGCCTGGAGAAGCAAGACTGGTGCAGATTTGCCATCACGACCCCTCCACCACGGACAGCCTTCAGCATCGGTGAGCTGGGCTACTCCTCTTCCCCCTGGAGCTGAGACAGGGGAGGGAGAGGAGAGGAGGTCTGGAAGACCCTCTCGGCCACGTGTGGAGTGTGGGGGGTGCGGCCCTTCTGACACAGCCATGCGGTCGGTCTCTATGTTGGACCCCGCACGTGGCTGGGCCCCTGTGAGCGGGCCGCCACCGTTTTGGAAAGACTGATCAGCAGGAGGAGAGGCTATTTGTCATTTGTGCCGCTGAGAAAAGACTGGCAGCGCTTAAGTTTGGGGGAGAGCTCCTTTGTGCTTGGCTGAGGAAAGCAGAAGGACTCGGGAATCTTTAAACCTCGGATCCGAAAGACAGAGACTAGGTCCTTTGAAACACATGTGGCTGCACCGAGGGATGCAGGTGTGGGTGCTGAGAAAGTCAGGCCATCCCGGACTGACATGCTCTCTTTCCCAGGTCTCTAAATTGGAAGAAGATCCAAGGCCCAAACTATAGTGACCTCCCATTCTATTTTTCTCAGGTTGTGTGATGGCATTTATGACACAGTTTCTAGTTTGTGTACACCGACTTGCATAACCTTTTCTCCCATTCTGTATATAGTTATAGTGTTAATAAACCTTTCTGCAGTTTCCCTAAGCCATCAGTTGTCTGGTGAATTTTATCCGAGATGTCATCGAGACCTCACTGCTTTGCTTTCCTTTCTTTTGTATTGAATTGTGGTCCTGAACCCACCACAAAATTGGTGCTGAAAACCTGAGAGCAAATAACTTTTAGTTTCAACCCGCTACAGTTTCTTATAAGCACCCCGTTAAGTAATCAAAGATCAAAACCATCTCTACCTCTAGACTTTTGTTATCCGTTCTGAACAACCTTGAATTCCTCAACTTTTCCTCATAGGAGATGTGTTCCAGCCCTCTGATTATTTCTGTGGCTCTCCTCTGGGCTGATCCTAGCAGTTCCATGGCTTTGTTTTACTGAGGATCCTAGAATTAGATATAGCACTCCAGATGAGCCCTCATGAGAACAGAGTGGATCCTTCTACTGGCTGGTCATGCTTCTTCTTGATCATGACTTGTCTTCTGGGCTGCAGATGCACATTGCTGTCTCATGTCCAGTTTTTCATTCAGCAACATCTCCACATCCTTCCCTGAAGGGCTGCCTTCAACCCATTCATCCTCCAGTCTGCCTGTCCCTAATGATTGCAAGATCTTGCACTCGGCCTTATTGACCCTCATGAAGTTCACATGGGTCTGTTTCACAAGCTTGTCCAGATCCCTCTGAACAGTCTCCTTTTACTCAAGGGCATCCAATGCAGCAACTGAGATTGGAAACACCAACCCAGAGACCCATATAGGCTTTCTTTCTAATACAGGACAAAGTTATGTCTCAGTTTCCTGTCCAACTCAGTATTATGGGTTTGTGTCTTCCTTCCTGAGGGAAGGACTTTACCTTGTTTTGGATTTAATGAAGTTCCAAGAGGCTATTTCCTCTTGCCTGTCAAGGTCACTTTGAATGTGCTTAAACATATCTGCTGTATGCTTCAAAATTTGGTGCCATCTTTGAAAACTCCTCACAGTCCTCCTCTGTCACAATGTGCCATCTGTCCCATGGAGACAGTTGACCATGAACTTCTCCAGCTATCACTGGAATTTCCTGTAGGCTGGGGTTGTCCCAATGAACTCTTCCTGCGTGTCTCCTTCAGATTGACAGATTCTTTCAGGATCCATCCCCTGTTCAGTGTTGTCTCTTCCATGGTTTGGAGGCACTCTTTTCTACCAAAGAACTCATAGGTTTCCAAAGATTTAGCCTATCCTCTTACTATGACCACAAGTTGAATGGTGTCTACCCCATTTCTTCCTCCTCATTAACCTTGGCAAGTGCATGGTTGTATCCACAAACAGAAAGGGAGCTCCCAAACAAAAGGTGCAAAACCAACAGGAAGTTAATCAACAGGTTTTCTCTTCTTAAATAGGTTTATTCACAGAGGCATTGTTTGTCTCTGCCTTAGCCATAGGCAGGTCTGACACAGAGCTGGGAGGAAACTTTCATGAAGCTTTGTAGAGGGACCATACTAGCAACTCCCTCCTCAGTACTAAAACCCTGTCAGACACAAACAAACCACAATGACATTTGCTGCTCTCTATACAGAGATTATTTTTGTGCCAGAAGGCAATCAGAATGTTTTTTCAATATTATCTTACAAACTAGTGACATGTAAGTCCAGTGCAAAGTAATCAAGAGATGTTTTCAAAACAGGCTTCAGCTTTTCATAATGTTTCATTTGAAAGTATGTAGATTTGAAGCTTGCTAATTGCTTCTTGAAAGACAGTATTAAAATGAAGCTGTAACTACCCTTTGCAAAGCATTCCAGAAGAATAAAGATTTTTGGATGCAGAGTAATGCTTAGAAGACTCATAACAGTCTGGTTTTTATTTGCAAATGACTAAGGATGCAAACACAATTTAACATCAGTTTTGCCTCCACACAAAATATACTGTGCTCATTTATTTTGACAAGTAAGTTTTTACTTTAATTACAATATAATTGTAAATTTTTCTAATAAATCAGGCATGTGTTTCTCACTGAAACAAAACTTCTAAATAGTTTGTGCTCTCTCTGCAGCTTTCTTCTATTATATGTTCTCTACACAAAGTACTAAATCAACTGGGTTATAAATACATTAATTGAGAATTTACAGCTACTATAGATTAGAAAGGGCACACTCAGACATTTTATGTGATTTCAAAATGAGTGAAACAAATGACAGTGTGCAGTTCCCTATCAAATAAGAGAATCAGCATTCTACAAAATGCTGGGTATTTTTGACTAGTTATGCATTTAAAATGACAGGTTAATGCTGGCCTTAGCCAATATATAAGTAATATAATACCTAATGCAAAAGAAATTGCATGTATAATTCTATGCATATATTAAATATTGTTATACAAGTACTATGTCAATTAATTAAATGCAATTATAATTATTGAGATTTCATTTCCATTCTTAAATATTGAAAAAAAAAAAAAAACCCCAGGTTTTGCTCAGTTTCTTTCATATTGACCTACATAACTCTTCGCCTTCCAAAACATAATACTATTTCAGAAATAGTGAAAATGTCAATAAAAATATCATATAGCAACTATGAAAAAGTTGCAGTGGTAAGAAGTAAGATTTAATACTTGGAAAAATGTGCCACATACAGCAAAGAAGCACAAGAGAAAAAGTACTGTAGCTAGCATATCACACAAAAGGTTTTTTTAAAAAATACCATACCTGGACCAATAACCTAGTTATACCATAACTTCATTGTTAGACACATAGAGTAGCTTACTCAATAACAGTTAAGACAAAATAAAGGGTTATGTATGTTTATTAAAAACCAAAAAATCCCCCTCCAAACTACGTATTTACTAATACCATGTCCTATTGAGTAATTATTTTATTTTCCTAAAGTAATTCTAAATTGCTGTTACGGAGTACAGGTATTTTTATGTTGTGAGTTCATTCAAATTTGCATCCAAGGGTTTTAGAAAAACTGGGCAAACAGGGAAAGTACTTGAGATGCCTTTTTTCAAAAGTTTTTAACACTACAGAAGTCCCAGAATACCGCCAGGACATTAGTCTTATTACTGTACTTAAATGGGTAGATGCGATTACCTGTATAAATGTAGACACAAAACAAAAACCAAAGAAGAGACACAGATACTTTGGTATACTAAGGAGAGCAGATCTACTCAATTTGCTGCTTTTCTGAAGTAACACATCTTGCGCCTAAGTTTAGTAAAATTGACATATTTGGACTGCTATCACACATGCTGTTCCATTTTGTAACATTTTTAATTAAGCGAGTAAATTTATGTGGTATACACATCAAACGGTACGTGCAAGATAATGTAGAAAAATGTGAAGTCTGAAAAAGCAGATGAAAAGAGAAAACTGCAATTTAATTAATGGTAAATTTAATTTAATTCCTCTGGAATTATTTCGCAGTCTCTTGAAGAATTTGTACTAATTTATTTTCCAACTTCTTAAAGAATATCTTTGACAATCTATGTAGATGATCCAGTCATTAAGGAAAAAATAAATAACTTGAAAACAATTGGCTGGTTTGGTAAATACTATTCTGAAGTGATCAAATTAAGTGATACTTTTATGAATGGATGTTGTGTTTTGAGTGTATTAGGGACTGCTGCCATGCCTCTGTGAGAAGTTTCATGAAACTTCCTCTCCGCTTTGGGTTAGGCCCATGTGTGGCTCAGGTTGAACCAATTAGAGCCTCTGTGAATAAATGTATTTGGGAGGAGAAACCTTGTTCTGTTACTGTCTGTTTGCTCAGGACTATTTTCTGGAAAGCTCTGTTTTTGTTTGGAGAGGAGATGCAGCCCTACAGTTGCCTACATTGGTAAGGAAGGAAGACACACAAAGGCAACAATTTTCCCTTTGTTTTGCAGTGAGAGGAGACTGAGACTTTGGGTACCACAGTAATTATTGTAGGAAAAGAGCACCTGCAAAGCCATGGAGGAGCACATGTTAGCAGGAGATGGATTCTGAAAGAGACTGATCCTGAGGAAAGGACCCATGTTGGAGTATTAATCATTGGGACAATACTGAAGCTCACAGGAGACTGCATTAGCCTGAGAAGATCATGGAGGACTGTTTTATGTGGAAGAAATGCCACCTTGCCACAGGACAGGACTACATATATAAGCTTTTTCCTTTGAGGGGAAGGAATTATCATGTGTGAGCCCAGAAAATTGTCGTGAAGTATGGCTTTGCTTTTACTCAAATGGAATCTGCATTGTTTCGATGACCAAAAGTGAGTGATGAGAGAACCTTCCTGTCTTTTCTATCAGTTCTCAAGACTTTTGCTAATTAGGGAAATTTTGTCCTGGGACTGGCCAGCCTTAGCCAACCAGTGACAAAGCAGAATACAAGGGACATTTTCCTTTATTAAAATTTGAGGAACAATTAAATTACTTTTCAATATGTAGCGGGTTTGGGGATTCTCCACTAATTTTAGCAAGGAAGGTCTCGATGACATCTCGGACAAATTTGCCAGACAATGAATGGCTTAGGATACTGGATAAAAGTTTATTAACCTAACTGTATACAGACAAAAAAAAAGGAAACAAAAAGAATAAAACAAATAAAAACCAGCAAGTTGGTGCACACAAACTTAGAAACTGCGTCACACATGCCATTACACTATCTGAGGAAAATACCATGGGAAGTCACTATCGTTTGGGCCTTGGGTCACGACAGAGATCTGGGCAACAACAACAGCATGCAAACCAGAGACGAGTTCCACCACCCTCTCCCTTAACGCCCCAATTGCACCCCGGTGCGGGCGGCATGCGTTCCAACAACAAACCCCTGTCTCTGTCCTCCCGATCCAAGATTTAAGGACTCTCAACTCCTTCGGCTTTCCAACTACGCACGAAGGGATCCTCCCCCAAACTTAAAGCACCCCCAGTCTTCCTCAGCGGCAGGAAATGACACACAGCTTCTCTTCCCGTTGACCAGTCTCTCCAAAATGGCAGCG
>VXBP01005145.1:11850-37344 GCA_013400115.1 Rhinopomastus cyanomelas | reverse complement strand
TGAAATGCATGCGGCTGCACCGAGGGATGCAGATTGTGGGCACTCAGAGACTCAGGCCATCCCGAGAGCATTGAGGATGCATGTCTGCTGCACCGAGGAATGCAGATTGTGGGCGCTGAGAAACTCAGGCCATCCCGGACTGACATGCTTTCCTTCCCAGGTCTCTAAATTAGAAGAAGATCCAAGGCCCAAACTGGAGTGGTTTACCATTCTATTTTCTCGGGTTCTGTGAGGGCATTAATGACAGAGTTTCCAGTTTGTATGCACCGTCTTGCATAACCTTTTCTGTGTATAGTTGCTGTTAATAAATCTTTCTGGAGTTTCCCTAAGCCATCAGTTGTCTGGTGAATTTTATCCGAGATGCCATTGAGACCTCACTGCTTTGCTTTTCTTTCTTTGATATTAAATTGTGGTCCTGAACCCACCACAAAATTGGTGCCGAAACCCGGGAGCAAAGCACTTTGAATTTCAACCCGCTACAGTATGTCAGCACTTATTACTAGACTTAGATGGCTCCACATTCTTTAGATTCAAATAAAATTGTTTTGGCATTAGAAATTTACACATCTGTGGCAATGAAAAACCTCCACATTTATCTAATCTTTTCATTAACTAGTTTTTAGAGAGTTTTTTTTAAATGGCGGCTAGAATATATTGGATAATGTTAAATCATATAATGTCAATTATATTAACATGTTATAACAAATTAATTTTGACACAAAATATAGAAGTATCTAAAGACAGGTTTACATTATGGATGAAAAGGAGAATTTAATTCTTCCTCAATAAAGAAAATGTATTTCAAAACAACATAAGCATTTGACAAGCTCTCTGTATAGAATATGTATATATAATGTATGGGTTGTAAATCTTTACAATACAAAAAAACCAAAAAACAAACCAAACTCATAAGAACACTGATGAGAGTAGTGATGTACTTTATTAATTTGTTTTTGAGATTTTTCTGTTCATGGTTGTTATCAGTATCTAAAAATATATGAAAATATCATTCTTTATTTCACTAATTGAAGAAATGCCAAAACATATTTAAAGAATAACAATGTGATTAATGACTGTTGTAAACAGCCTCACACTGACATTCAAAATTTAAATTCCATGACACATGTTCATATGGACTGCAGGGAAAGTGCATTTTACATATTCTTGCCTCAGTTACAACGATAACCACTTGATTACTACATGATCGATATGTACATTAGGTTTTAAAAAAATGAAATCTTTATGATAAAGTTCACAAATTTTTTGTTGGAGAGTAAATATAACTATCTCAGCATGAAAAGGCTTCCTGATAGTTAAAGAACAAGTTTCTGGGCAAGCTGGTAAAAAAAAATAAGATTTGTGAAACCTGCATTTATATCCTCTGCATTATATCCACCCATTTCATATGTAATTCCCCCTGTAAAGGCCATCCAAAATTAATAATAAAACTTAATTTTACATTTATTTAGGCAAAAATGCAACGTAGGATGTTTTCAGCATTTTTCAGGTTGTGCTATCTTCCAATGACTATAGTTTCCCTAAGAAATGAAATTAATATTCTTCTTTAAGAAGATATGACTTTAAGAAGTATATCTTTAAGAAGATCTACCAGTTTTGAAAAACTAGTATACAAACCCCAAATCTATATGAGCTCTTAGACATTTATCTTCCAATCAAGATAATTAAGGCTGTCAAATAGTCTGTTGCCAAGGGACTCCTGTCTAGAGGATTATTTGTGTCTGTGTTTCAGCCTTTCATCTTTAGTTGCTAGGATAAGACTCATCAACGTCAGTTTCAGAATCTACATCAGTATTTGTGACAGAACAAGCACCTGTAGTTTAGTGTTTGTGTTATAGACTGTCAGTCTTTTCAGTCTTGCAGTTTTGACATTGATCCTAAGGTTGTAATACTAAAAACATTGTTGGAAAGACATCTTGAATACATATTGTACTCTAAGGAAAACACGTTATTACATACCACATAACACATGTTGTTTATCTTTTACAGATTTCAGATATGATTTGTATTTACCATATATACAGCACTTTTTTGCTGATAAAATAATAATCTAGAATTAAAAATAAAAAGGGGTGGAGGGAGGCAAGAAAAATCTGTCCTTAGTTTAGGAAGACTTTTGACAAAGCAACAAAATTTAAAAATTTAAAAAGAGAAGGATGCTGAAAAAATGTTATTCAGATAAAATTCTGCTTTGAAAAATGGCAATACTTGTTACAACATCATAGAATTTGAAAGTACGTCAGAAAAAATTCTACAGAGCTTTGCCAGCTTTGGTCAAACTGTCATTCCTATTAATATAAAAGTTTCCAACAAGGTCATTATGACTAGACTGATAATTTGTATTATTTAAATTGCTATGTAAGTCATACTTATTATATTTGTGGTTACAAGAATTGACCTTCTTACAGGATAGAGTAGTCCGTGAAATCTGTCAACAACGGATTTGCAATTTCAGCTATCTGAGTTAAAATTTAAGGCAATTTGAAAACAATTTGAAATAATAACTTTTGCATTTATAGCTACAGAACTGTAAAGGTAAAGGTGTCTCCCACTGAAATCAGAACTCTTAATTTATTTTGTGCATAGCTGAAGTTTTACTTGAACTTCCTCTGTTATTTACATTTGGAAATTAAAGCCAAACTTCACAGTATTACCACTATTGCACTTGTCTGGTGGGGTTTTTTTTGCTTTTTGTAATGCTCCAATATAGCTTTAATGTAAAGGTAACCTACAGTGTAACAGAACTCAGTAGGAACATAAGGTATGAACATTGATGAGACATATCTTAGTACAATACTTACAGTTGACAATAAATTACAGTTATATGATACTGCTGTGGGAGAATTTATACCAGTAAAGGCTTAATTAAGGTGTTTGGATTATTGTGGCACCTTTCTCCTTTTAGTTTTTGAATAGTGCTGTGAAGAATAAAATATTTTTTAATGTATTTCATGAACTTAACATAAGAAACAACAATCTTAATCATTTTCCCTTCTGTTTTGTCTTCTAACTCTGCATGTTTTTTTAACCCATAATTTGTACCAATACACCTTCTACTAGAAAATCATTTGTAATCTGTAATTTTTGTTTCAAAGTTTAGATAATTTCACACTAGACAAATATTATTGAAACATCTTGATCAAAAGAGTTGAAAAATTAATTTAAATAATTTCATGTTTAAGGAATACAAAATAAAGCTAATGGGTGATTTTTATTATATAATCAATTATGCTTTTAATTACTCTATTTTTTTTTTATTTTAGAGGTAAGTGTCATAGACAGTCTCAATATTGCACTCAGATGTATCACCAAATTTGAGTGTTGTTGCCCCAAATGCATTAGTAGGACTTGACTCTCACAGAACATTATGGATTGGAAGAGACTGTGAAAGATCATCTTGCCCAAATCATTAACCTCTCCTCTTCTGGGGTCTCCACACATACCCTCAGCCTAAGGAGGTCCACTGAAGCTCAGACATTGGCCTCTGGTCATTTTTGAGCTGCACTGTTTGTGTGTGTACTCAGAGAGTAGTGGTCAATGGGACAGAGTCTAGCTGGAGGCCTGTATCTAGTGGAGTGCCCCAGGGATCAGTGCTGGGACTGGTCCTGTTCAATNGGCAACAAAGATGATGAGAGAGGTGGAGCACCTACCTTCTGAGGAGAGGCTGAGGGAGCTGGGTCTCTTGAGCTTGGAGAAGAGAAGACTGAGGGGTGACCTCATTAATGTCTACAAATATTTGAGGGGTGGGTGTCAGGAGGATGGAGCTGGGCTGTTCTCGGTGTCATGTAGTGATAGGACGAGGGGCAATGGTTGTAAGCTGGAACATAGGAGGTTCCACATCAACCTGAGAAGGAACTTCTTCACAGTGAGGGTGACAGAGCACTGGAACAGGCTGCCCAGGGGGGTTGTGGAGTCTCCCTCACTGGAGATATTCAAGACCCGACTGGACGGGTTCCTGTGTGACTTGGTTTAGGTGATCCTGCTGTTGCAGGTGGATTGGACTGGATGATCTTTCGAGGTCCCTTCTAATGATTCTATGATTCTATGATTCTATATCTGTCATCTGTAATACTAATCTTATTTAATCAGAGGAAGAAGAGTTAAAAGAGTTAAAGTTCAATGCTTTGTGTTCTGTTATCTCCTCATTTCCCCACTATTCACCAAACAATTTCAGTAGGACAATTGTCTAAATCTCTGCCTTTATATACTCTTAATATATTTAATTTCTGTCAATTGAACTATAGGAATTAGGATATTTGTTCATTTAAAATAATATTCATTTAAAAACTATGTAGTTAAAATTGAACATGCATTTTGAATTCCTTTGATTAGCTCTGTATTAATAGTTCTTGCACATTTTAAAATTCCAGTGCACTGGCTCTGTATGGGAAAGATAAGAAAACTGACTGTAGGCTTTAAAACATCTAGGACCTGTCTGCATAGATACTATGCAAACTTACAAAAGTGCAAAAAAACCACAAAATCAAACCTGCTATCGTAACATGCAAGTGAAAAATGTATATGAAGAAATGCTGTAAGGTGCTAGTAGACTTGTGTGGATGAATAGACACTCCTAGATTTTTTAAAGTAATCTGTATAAACCTAAATCTTAACTTATATTCATCTTGAAATATTTATGAAGAACTAATGAAAACTAATCTGCATAAGAAATTGTAGAAGAAAATATCTTCTCACCTGTGTTGCTAGAATGAAATAACCAAAAAATATAAAAGCAGCAATAAACATTCTTATATATTAGACGTAATTTTACATTTTACAGGTCGTGCCTTCCTATGCCTTTCATAACGGTATTGTTTGTCAGTGTTAGTATCTACAGATATTTTTCAGCTCTATGTCCATTGTCCTATTGTTGCCCCTTAAAACATTCAGCCTGGATATCTCCCTTCCTTTTAAGAAAGTGAATGAATACATCTCTTCCATTTGTCTGTCATTTCCTGAGGTCTTCCACCACTGCAATGTTGTGAAATATGACAAGCTTCCAAAAACTTCATGAGTTACCTGGCCTACAGAATAGCATGGCTTATCTAACAGCATATTTACCATTATCATACCCAAGAATTCCTCTAGGATGTCTCAGATGCTTTGCAGTAAGCCAATTCATACTGGATAATTAATTATTCATCATTAAATTGAGCCCAGAGTATCTATGCTCCCATAGAAAAGAATGATGGCGTATTTTTATCTTTGACAGCAAATCTAGATCTGCATGCATATCAAAATAGGTTAAGCTTTAGTGACTAATCAATGTCTTGTTCTGTGTTCATCTCACTTGAGACCATGTATGTGTAAATTACAGGTCTATTGTTAATTACCAGACTTTGCTGAGATTTTTAATGATCTTATATAGATTACCAATTTACCATAAAATTTAATTTCCTCTGTCCTGAATTTTTCAACTGTTGTGATTTGCTCTTTCATTAAAAACCTCCAACCTATCAGAAAAAAACCCCCTTAAGCCAAGAACTGCCCTGTTGAGATTTACACAAGGAGGAAATGCTGTCTACAGCTGGATATCCCATAAAAGACTAAACAAACTTCAGAAAATGCAGATATGAAATAAGTAACACTTAAAATAATTTGACTATCAACTTCTTTTACATTGTATCTTATGAAAGAATGCAAGCTTAAAATACTTATAAAAGAAAAATAACCATTCAAAAAATAAAATATTAAAAAATTTGAGGTAGAAGTAAAGTCAGAAATGCAACAGTGTAATGGTTCAAACCCAGCACCACGCAGACATTCACACGGTCCTACCCTCAGGACAGGAAAAGGTATGACAAAAGGCTTGAGGGCTGAGCTGAAAACACAGGGAAAGCTCACTGAACAATTGTGATCATAGGCAAAGAAAGACACGAGAGAGAGAAAGACAGGAAAACAAATAGAGATGGAAGAGAGAGAGGACAAATTGTTTTTCACTGGGTCTCTGTGGCAGCATAGCAGTTTTGCTATTCCTGCAGAGCAGTTCTGCCATCCCTGCAGCAAATCAGAAGCCCAAGAAAATGTCTTCCATATAACAAAAATTATTTTCAGGGTAATGGAAAAAAGAATATGTGACCATCATAAGTCACATGTAAAAGAAGTCAGAGTCATCTCACAACATTCCTGCACCCGGCTGGGGGATGATCTGATTGAAATTAGGTACTGGTGGACGAAGAGTGGGACATGGGCTAACTTCAAACATATTATTTAATATTTAACATTACTTAATATTGTGTTTATGATAGTATTCTACAAATTAATCTAATTGAATCAAAATAGTGGTTGCTTCTTCAGCTTTAAGCTTCTAAAAATAAGTCCAGGTAATAGGATCAGATAAATTAAATTTAGTTGTGGAGTCAGCAACATCAGAATCAATTGTGTTTCTTTGGCAATAGGCAAAGGCAGAGAAAGTCAGATATGCAGCAGTAGTAGATAAGGTCAAGAAATGGTGAAATGGATGGTAAGATACGCAAATCAACTCACTGGAGATTTTTGAAGATACTTCCAAGCTAGTCCTGTCTTACAAGTGATCAACACAACCTGAAACAGAATATTAACCCAAATGTTTGTCTCTAATGATACAGTGTGTGTCGAGTCTTCTTGAAGTACCAAAGTACTTTCCTTAGCTAGAAGGAAAACACTTGGCAAGACATACTGAACTTTCTGAAACCACCTTGTCAGTGTGTGACTTGTGCCACATGCCTTCTGCCTCTGCCCATCACTTCTGGAGAGCTTAAATGAAAGATGCTGAAAAATAAAATCAAGATTGATATGTTTATGCATAGTAGCATTATAAGAATTGTCTGTGTGACTAGACTAGCTTTAATGTTTTAATTTTCCAGAGGAAATCATAGTTACAAATCCTATTTCAAATGTTCACAGTGAGAGCAAGTATTGCTTACCTATTATATTATCATGTTAAATTATTATTTCTGTATTACTGCTATAAAATATACATTAAATATCAGCAGTAATGGGTGCTAAACAGTCCTATGTGTAAACTATGCAATTCATTCTTTTTAGAAAGGAAAATGCTGAAAGATGTCTTCTTATAATGAGAAAACAGCTCTATGCAGAACCATTTTAAAATGAAAAACATCAGAAAAGCCTATCAGCGTAGCTAATGATATAGTGTTCTGGAATGTTCTAGAATTTTTTGTGCAGAAATATATGACACAATTCACCTGAAAAAAGATAAATTGACACCAGATTGACACCATATTATTCTTCTATTGTAGGTATTTAAAGAAATGTCTGTGCCACAACTGCTATATAAGTTTGGAATGGCATTTATTTCAGTCTATTGACCTCCCTGGAAGCTTATGATAGATAGATTTCACTTTAAAATCCCCTTTATGCAAAATTGCCATAAAAAACAAAGATTAATTTCTGGCTTTTTGTGGGTTTTTAAAATTTTTTCTGGGACTTTTTTCCCATTTTATTCGGAGGATTAGAGAAAGGGAGTACCTATACAACCAACATAAAAGACTTCCATCATAATTTTTGCAGCATTGTCCAGGTAAAAGATGACAGAGAGCTACCTTTAAAAATATATCTGCATTTTGCCAGCTTTCTGAACTGCTGACAAGAATTCAATTTTGTTCTGAGAATAGAATCTTTCTTCATCCCAATGTAGTTTCCTTCCATGTAAAGGGGAAACCTCAGGAACATGTGAATAACCTCAAGGCTCCCTCAGCCTTTCTTCATAAGGTATATGTTCCACTCCCTTCATCATCTTTGTGACTCTGCACTGGAATTTCTCAAGCAGTTCTATGTCCTTCTAGAACTGAGGGGCCCATAACTGAACACACACAGGTACATCCCATCAGAGTCCATGGGTTTATGTACACACAGTTTGCTCAAATGATCTCTAATCCAATCCTCATCAACCAGGAAAAACTACTCTTTTGTCTCAGCTTCCTCAGAGACCTCAGCAGTCTGAGTCTTGATATCAAAGCAGCCTCCAGTAGAGAAGGTGTTTAGTATCTTCAATTTCTCTGTATCCTTTGTCTCACGGGCACCCACCTCACTCATCAGGGGGCCTACATTGCCTCTAGGTTCAGTTTTACCTGCAATGTATTTGAAGAAGCCCTTTCTGTTGCCCTTGACCTCTCTTGCAAGGTTTACTTCCAAGAAGGCCTTGGCTTTCCTAGTTGTGTCCTCTGACTACAGCCTTATAATCACCCCAAATGGCCATCTCCTCCTTCCATGACCTATAGAGTGTCTCTACTTCTTCAGTTTGCCCAGCAGCTCCCTGTTTAAGCACACAGGTTTTCTGGCTCACTTCCTTGACTTGCTACTTGTTGGAATGCTGTTGTCTTGGGCTTGAAAGAATTGGACTTTGGATGTTAACCAGCTATCTTGGGCCTCTTTACCTGCCAGTACCTGGTCATATGGGATTTCCCTTAGCAATTGCTTGAAAAGGCAAAAGTTGGCCCTCCTGAAGTCCTGGGTTGTGATTCTGCTGTGTATTCTGTTCCTGCCACCTGAGATCCTGAACTCCAGCATCTCATGGTCACTGCAATTGAATCTGCCCTCAACCTTCACTGCTTCAACCAGACCTGCCTTGTTGGTGAGTACAAGATTCAATAGTGCTCCTCTCCTAGTGGGCTCCTCCACCATTTGCATCAGGAAGTTGTCACCAATGCAGTGAAGGAACCTCCTGGATTGTGGATGGCTGGCTGAGTATGACTTCCAGCAAACATCAGGGTAGTTAAAATCCCCCCCGTGAGAACCAGGGCCTGTAGCTGTGTGGGATAATTACTAGAGGTAACATGAAAATTGAACTTATATTGTAAATGGAACATTATTTGCACATTAAGGAAAGTTCTGAGCCTCCAGGGGGGAGTTAAGCTGGAACGCAGGAATCCCTTCCTCTGATGGTTCCCCAGTCAAATAAATCTGACACCTTGGAATGCACACGGGGGATGAAGTGTTGTGGAGACAGCACAGTCAGCCTCTGTGATAAGATGTTCTGCTGCGGCTAAGCCCTGTGACAAGAAGATGTACAGGCACGGGAACTAAGTGGCACCTCAAAGGTGATAAGCTGTACTTTTACGACCCTGAGCCATAATTCTGTAATCTTTTGATGAACCGCTACCTTTGTGCGAGATCTGCTCACTATAATGTCATTATAATATCAAAACACACCTCCATCCCAACAACTACCCTCCTCCGAGGGGCGATACCAATCAGAAAAAAAGATGTATAACTAGAACCACTCAAGCTCCACCTTGAAGACAAAAAAAATAATATAAAATAGCCCAGAAATAAGGGGAATTTGGAGAGGAAAGTTACCATCTTGAACTAGTCAGGGAGGATTTGTGGACCTCTGACTTCTGGGAATCAGTCTACAGGCTGGGACCCTCTCCCCCCCACCATAGGGACGCCTTTGGGTAAGACACAAACCTTCTTGAGATCTGTATAAATCTCTACAGAGTTACTTTTTAATCTAACACTTTAGTATAGAGTTACTTAATCTAATATTTTGGTAATTTTAACATTTGTGCATACATATTTTGCATGCAGTGCTCATCACTGACAATCCATAAAGAACCTGTAAATCTGTTGCTGTAATAAATTACCCCTCTTCATGTAAACTAGCCTCGCTGTTTCTCACTAGACACCGCGCGAGTCCATAGGTTGTGGCTAGGCAAGAACAGAACACACTATGGAGTTAATCTGATTTATACAGACTCATAATGTGGCACTATCGAGTGAATCCGACCTAGTTATTGGACTCATAGTGTGAAATTTGGTATTGCTCAGGATTTCGACCTGAAAGCAAAGGGGTTTACTCCCTGCTAAATCCACTGCTTTCTTTAATGTGACAAGCTGTGAGGCTGTTGTCAGCTGCCTGTAGAAGAACTCATCAACTTCCTCTTCCTGATCTGGTGGCCTGTAGTAGACACACATAACGGTGTTACCTATGCCAACCTGCCCCTTATTCTGCACCCACAAACTCTCATCTCTCTCTTCTTCCACCCCTGGGCAGAACTCAATACATTCCAGTTGGTCTTTCATATAAAGTGCTACTTCACCACCTTGCCTTGCTGTCCTGTCCCTCATGAAAAGGACATATCCATTGCTGTCATGTTATCTGTCCCACCATGTCTCTGTAATTGCTGCTGCGTGCATTGATGCACAGGCATTTCAGAGAGTGAGATGAGCACTCCAATTTCATCCTAGGAAGGTGGGAGGCCTTGTGGTCTTCATCAATACCAGAGTGCTTCCCCACTGGTACCTACACAGCAATAATCTCACCGCACTTCAGATCTAGTTTAAAGCTCTCCGAATGAACCCTGCTAATTCCTGTCCCAGAACTTTTTTTCTTTCCATGATAAAAGTTTCCCATTTGTAACTGTCACATCTGGTGTCTTATAAAACCAGCTATTATTAAAGAATCCAAAGCTCTTCCAGTCTCATAACCAGGCATTTATGGACTGAACCCATCCTTCTGGCTCTGGTGACATCCTTCCCATCCTCCAAGCTCAAGACAGGTTTCTTGGGCAGATGAAACACCTCAGATATGTACTTGTTGAGGTTTTTCTCGATTTGTTTTTTGAGTTTGGGGTGTTTTTTTTACCTCTTCGGGAAGTATTAGCATATCATATCACTTATTTTTTGTGTGTGGTTTTGTTGAAATTGTGTTTGCGGCTGTTTTTTTAAAATTTATTTTTAATTGTATCGCTAAAGTTAGAAAGTTTTTTTAAAAGGCAGGTATGTATATACTTTTAGATTTTAAAGCATAGGACAAAAAATTTAGAAATAAGAAGGTCTTTAAAATATGGTCAATAATATCAAGATTCTTATGAATAATTTAATTAATTTAGATTAACATTGTGTTTTGAAATAAATTACATCATTAATAAATTACATTTGTTTAGATGAACATTCACATATATTTAGAAATTACAGATATTGCTATTATTATGACTTGCAAATTAGAAAAAGAAATAGCATCATACTTTTCCCATGCTAATGGAAAAGTCTACAGTACAGGCTAGGATCTTTCCAGATGGAAAGATTATCTGTGGAAAAGGACCTTGGGGTTCTGTTGGGCAACCTCAATATGAGGAACAGTGTGCTGCAGTGGCAAAGAATGCCATGATAATTCTGGATTCCATCAACAAAGGTATCACCAGCAGAGATGAAATTTAAGTAATTATGCCACTCAGTGCTTTCAGGTCACATTTGGAATCCTGTGATCAGTTTTGGTCCTTGCTATTAAAAAAAAATATTGGCAGAGTGGAGAGGGTTCAAAGAAGGACCACAGAGATGATCAAAGCTGTGGGAAGCCTGCCAGATGAGAAAAGGCTGAGAGAATGTGGTTTATTCAGCCTTGAGAAAGGAACACTTAGGGGAGACCTTATCACCATGTTCCAGTTATTCAGAAAGTGACTAAAAGGAAGACTGAGAATCATGGAAAATATGAGGGCTAATGGATAGAAGTTATGCAGAATTTTCTGGCTGCTTCCACATAGTAATTTATTGCTAGCATTTCTGATTTCCTTTTTCTCTTCCTGTGTTAGGAAGACTTCTAATCTTTTGCAAAAACCTTAAATAACTTTAAGATACACATTTGCAAAACTGAAAGTAGACAAGGGCTGTCTCTAATAGCGCTTGATATTTCTAGAGTCACAGAATGCACAGTATATGGGTGGTAGTGTGTTATTGCACAGAACAAAACTCAACTAAAAATAAACATACTTTTTAAGAATAAGAGACTTATCTCTACATCCTAAATGCACCAATAAATTGTGTGTTAAATCATGTTAACTTTATCAGAATAAAACTGTAATTTAGCAGTCTACCAATGCATGTGTTTTAATTCCAATCTATATAAATATTTCCTGGCTCTGTTTTTTCCATTTTTAGATTTGCCACATTGATGACTGCAAAGCTCTATTCCAAGATGTAGACTATCCTTATAAAAAGATATCTCTTATTCAACATTTCAATTATAAAGAGGTCAATAAACCTCATGAAAATATCAGTAAGTCTATATTTGTTGCAGCTGGAAAAAGATCTCCAAAATTTTAAATACTATAACACTACCAGAGAGCTTGAAAATTATATGAGTAAAATGGATTGTCTCACTGATTTCAAAATATTATTGTAATTATGTGGTGCATACAAATACTGTACTTATAGACCTAAAAGGATTATTTAAAACATAAGTGAATTACTATACCACACTTCAGATAATTATTCAGCTTCAGGAAATTAATCAAATGTAAGATTCAAGGTTGTTCTCAATGCATTTACCACACAGTATGAACTTGTGCTTGGGATTGCCCTGACCTGAGTGCAGGACCTGGCACTTGGATTTGAACCTTATATGGTTTGGATGGGTCTAGTTCTAAAGCTTGTCGAGATCCATCTGGATGGCATTCTTTCTCTTCAACATGCCAACTACACCATACTACTTGGTGTCATTGGCAAAAGTACTCAGAGTGCTCTCAATAAATCAATGTGGTAATTTTACAGGACTCATGTGTCATTTGACAGGGGACAGGTGGCTATGCCTTTTGGTAATCTTATTCACTCAGAAGAATTTCTGGAATGCAGAAGGGTATTTTGTCTCAGGACTCCACTTTGGTTTATTTTTGTCTCTGTTGTGGAGCAACCATCCTGGGGCGGGGGGAGGGGGGGAAGCTTAATCTCTCACACAAATCCAATTAAAGACAATTCATTTTTCCTCCTATCTATACCTCAGAGAATATAAGTATCCTGCAACTGGTAGCACACAGTGAGACACATCTGTGTTGGGAGAAGAGAAAAGGGGGGTAGAAAGAAGTGGACAGAGGGCCTGAGTCTTTACACCCTTTCTTTATTCTCTGTTAATTATTTTCTTTTCTTTCTTTAAGATAACATGTTGTGGTTTTTTCCTGTGCATTTCAGTGACCCTCACAAATCCAAATCAGCACAAAACAGTCGAAGCCAGGACGATCAGTAAATTAATAAATCAGTCTAGGATGGAGGATTATGTGATTGGTCCTGAGGAGTAGGTGGGGGTACTGGCCAACAAAAAGATGTGCTTGAGCTAACAACACACACTCACGGACCAGACAGCCAACCGTATCCTAACTGCATTGATTAAAGCACAGGCAGCAGATCAAAGGGCCCTCACCAAGACTACTATGTCCAGCTATGGGGTCATCATCACAAGAAGAACATGAACATGTTAGAGCTGGTCCAGAGGAGGGCCAAAGAACTGGTCAGCAGCTCCAAAACAGCTATTTTCCATGACTAGATTTATGAATTTACACATCAAGACTTCTCCAGATAGTCTACACTTTGATTTAGTAGTCAGATAAGCTGAGATCATAGAATCATAGAATCATTAGAGATTGGAACAGATCTCAAAAGATCATCTAGTCCAGGGGTCCTCAAACTTTTTAAACAGGGGGCCGGTTCACTGTCCCTCAGACACTGTCAGGAGCCGGGCTATAGTTTGGAAAAAACTGAACTAAATCCTATGCACACTGCACATATTTTATTTGTAGCAGTGCACAAAAAACAGGAAAAATAATGTAATATTTAAAATGAAGAACAATTGTAACCAACAAAAACAAATGATATTTCAATGTGGGCTATGGACCTGCTTTTGGCTAATGAGATGGTCAATGTTAGGTTCCATATTTGTCACTACTAGTCGTAGCAAGTGAAGCAAGTGTTCATCAGTTAGTCTGGATCTGATTGGAGATTTCAGATGTTTCTGTTGTAGTGCTCCGGATAGCCTAAGTTGCAGTCCGCATCCAGCGAGTTGGCTTGACGGCTTTCAGGTTTCTCTACGCCCGGCTCCTTCGGCCCCGCGTTACCTGGACCATTCGCATACCACTCGAACACCAATATGGTCAGCAGCAAATGGCGTTTATTAGAAGAAATACACACTCAATATAGTCTCCCTTATCGTACCACCACCAGTCTTCTTCACTACAGTTATCACTCTCTGCTCTTCTCTCTGTCCAATGGTGTCACAGAACGCACTCTTTTTCTTGGCATTGTTTAGCTTTTCTCCTTATCTTCAAGGACGACTCCTGCAGGTCCCAGGGAGCCGAGAGGCCCCTGTATCTTCACCTTCTGCACATTTGGAGCCCAAGGGACCGCAAAACAGCTCCTGCTGGATGTGTGGAGCTGCAGGGCCTGCATACGCTCTGCTGCCATCGCCGCCATCAGAGCAGCTAGTTTAGCAACTACAACAGTTTCATTCAGGAAAAAGTCTGCTCACAGACATAGGTGCTGCCAAAGATGGTTGTGATTTTGAGTGCATGGTTCACAGTATCAAAGTATTATCAAGGTTGTTCCTGAGATTACGATTTGTCTCTGAGAGAAGAGATGCATAGAAATTAGGAAGGCTGCTTGATTTGAATACATCTTTCAGCGACTCACAAGTCTGTAGTTTGGCCAATTCCATTTGGTAAATCGGATCAACCGTTTCAATGTCAACAGAAAATGGGCTCCGGAAAAGCTGTCTGTCCTGTTCATGGAGATGACGCTCTTTAAATCTAATTTGAAACTCCTCTGGCAGCATTTCTAGTACATCCATACATGCTTTGTGTGGGAATGCAACTGCTGTTTTTTCTGCAGACAGGTTTTGAGTTGTGGGGACATGGCAGAAGTTTTCCTCCTTGACTTGGTTAATGAGCAGGTCTAATTTAACTTGAAATGCTTTCACATGTGAATACATATCACAGATGAGCTTGCCCTTTCCTTGAAGCTGGACATTGAAATTGTTGAGTAGCTCTGTTACATCTGTCAGAAATGCAAAGTACCATTTCCATTCTGTATCTTTGAGCTCTGGTACTTCTTTGTTTTTAGAAAGTGTAAAATCATAGACCTGTGGAAGTAAGTCATAAAATAGTTTCAAAACTCTCCCTGGACTCAGCCAACGGACTTCTGTGTGGTGCAGAACATCTTCATGGGCAACATTTAGCTCAGACCGAAATTCCTGAAACTCTCTGTGGTTTAGTGCATGAGCTCTAATGAAGTTAACACAAGAAACCACAATTTTCATGACAGAGTCCAGCTTCAGTGCTTGTTGGTGGATGATGCAGTGTATGGCTATTTGATGTGAATGGTTACATTTGTCCAACTCTCTTTGTTAATGCGTGCAACCACTCCTTTCATGGACCCCACCATGCTAGGAGCACCATCAGTTGTCACACTGAATAGTTTACCCCAGTCCAGCTCCAAGTCATTCATAGTTTGGCAAACTTTCTCATAGCTATCCTCTCCTGTAGTTGTTCCTTTGATGCTTTTCAGTGCAGCAAGCTCCTCTGTGACTTCAAAAGAATAATTTGTCCCACAGCTGAAAATTAGAAGTTGTGCAGAATCACAAACATCACTGCTCTCGTCGAGTGCCAATGAGAAATAGCAAAGTTTTTTTGAGGAGTGTTGCAACTGTGGATTCAAATTTTCCCCCATTTCTTCAATCCTTCGTGTAATTGTAAGTCCTGAAAGACTCACTGAACTAAATAAATCCGCCTTCTCTGGACACATCTCTTTGGCAACAGAAAGAAGGTGTTCTTTAACAAATTCTCCCTCTATGAATGCTCTGCAGGTACACCCTGTGAGCTTGGAAACTTGATAGTTTGCTCGAACNGCAAGTGAAAAGAGCCTGTCCCCTCCCTCCTGGCCAGCCTTCAGGTACTTATAAACATTGATCAAATCTCCCCTAAGTCTTCTCTTCTCCAGACTAAAAAGCCCCAAGTCCCTCAGCCTCTCCTCATAAGCCTTGCCCTCCTGTCCCCTAATCATCCTCGTAGCCCTCCGCTGGACGCTCTCCAGTAGATCCTTGTCCCTCTTAAACTGGGGGGGCCCAAAACTGAACACAGTACTCAAGATGAGGCCTCACCAGGGCAGAGTAGAGGGGGAGAAGAACTTCTCTCGATCTGCTGGACACAATAGGACCGGTCTCTATGGTGGAGCTAATAAGAGAAGAAGACACGCGTTGACATCTTCCACCATCACAAATGAAATGAGCACAGAAGAGACGGCAGAAGAAAATGATTTAGAAATACTGACGAGGAAAAGCAGGCATAAAGTCCGGATAGACTTTCTCAGGAAATGCAAGCAAGCCGGGCTGCTGGACGACATCTTTGAAGAAATGCTGGACACGCTTCACCTGGCGCAGGAAAAACTGATGGATGACAACACTTCAGAAACAGAGTATGAAGAGACAGTGATGTCGCTCTTTGACTGCGGACTGTTTGAAAATATATTGACAAACATTTCTGCCACTAAGAAAAATGAGGATAATCAAGTACTGGGGAGAGAAGAAGCCTTGGGAGAGGCATCTGAGAATTCTTTTGCGCTTAGCTGAACTGTCCGTTCTGAAGGAAGCAGGACTCCAGAGGCCTTAGACCGGGTATCAGGGATCAGTCCTGGGACCAGTCTTGTTCAACATCTTTGTCGGTGATGATATGGACAGCAGCACTGAGTGCACCCTCAGCAAATTTGCTGATGATAGCAAGCTGTGTGGTGCCGCAGACTTGCTGGAGGGCAGGAATGCCCTCCAGAGAGACCTAGACAGGCTGGAGAGGTGGACACAAGCCAATCTGGTGGGGTTCAACAAGACCAAGTGTAAGGTCTTGCGTCTGCGTTGAGGCAATCCTAAGCACAAATGCAGGCTGGGCAGTGACTGGATGAAGAGTAGCCCTGAGGAGAGGGACTTGGGGGTGCTTGTGGACAAAAAGCTCAACATGAGCCAGCAGTGTGCACTTGCGGCGTGGAAGGCAAACCAGATCCTGGGCTGCATCAGGAGAAGAGTGGCCAGCATGTCAAGGGAGGTGATTCTCCCCCTCTACTCCGCTCTGGTGAGGTCCCACCTGGAGTACTGGAGCTCTTATTACAACAAGGATGTGGACGTACTGGAGTGTGATCTAAGGAGGTCCACGAGGATGATCAGAGGGCTGGAGCACCTCTCCTATAAGGCCAGACTGAGACAGTTGGGGCTGTTGAGTCTGGAGAAGAGGAGGTACTGAGGTGACCTTATTGTGGCCTTCTAGTATCTGAAAGGGGGCTACAAAAAGGCTGGGGAGGGGCTTTTTAGAATGTCAGGTAGCGACAGGACTAGGGGGAATGGATCAAAGCTGGAGATGGGTAGATTTAGAGTGGATGTGAGGAGGAAGTTTTTCACCGTGAGAGTGGTGATTGCCTGGAATGGGTTACCTGGAGCTCTGTCCTTGGAGGTGTCCTTGGAGGATGGGCTGCATGAGGCTCTGTCCAGCCTGATCTAGGGTGCGGTGTCCCTGCCCATGGTAGGGGAGTTGGAACTGGATGATCCTCTGGTCCCTTCTTAGCCAGACTGACTGTATGACTTGGTCTAGGTGATCCTGCTGTGGCAGGGGGATTTGACTAGATGATCTTTTGAGGTCCCTTCCCATCCCTAATGATTCGATGATACTATGATTCTAAGAAAGGAGACTGGGTTCCTTTCTGAAGGCATGTGAACTGCATTGAAGGTTACAGTTCAGGGTCTGACGAATTAGGCCGGTCCGATCAGTGCTTTGCTGAAGAACTGAAGAGTTCACCAGTCTGGAACTGCCGAGGTTTTGGCATCTGTAGACCATGATGTGCAACTAATAGAGGTCCTGGAGGATCGAATAAAGGAGAGGATGGTTGTACCTCTCTCTACTTGACTGACATGCTTTCCCAAGTCTCTAATGTAAAAAAAAAAACCCAAATAAAAACCAACGACCAATACAGTAGCAATATCTCATTGCATTTTTCTCAGAATATGTGATGTCATTTGTGATAGAGTTTCTGGTTTATGTGCACTAACTTACTTAACTTTTTTTTCTTTCTGTATAAAGTTATAGATTTAATAAACCATTTTCATTTTCCCTAAGCTATCCATTGTCTGGCAAATTGTATCTCACAGAACCCTAGCTGCTTTTTCTTTTCTATTCTTTTTCAATTGTAGTCTTGAACCCATCACACTTGTACTAAGTTCAGCTAGTGATTCTTATTCTGTACTCAACAGAAATTATATCTATTCCATGTCCTAATCCCAAAGCATATTTTGTACTTTCTTGATCCTTTGTGCTTTCTCTTGTAATTTGTCCTGCTTCAGTCCTTGTTTGTATGTTTTCTCATGCTAGCTTAATACAAATGCAAGCTTTTCTTTGTCCCTTTGTGGATCATAATGTTGTCATATATAAATATGTAAAATGTTTATGCATTGTGCCTGGGGATATCGTAATGGTACTGCACATTGCTATTGCATATTTAATATAGTTACTTATATAATTTCATCAATTTGATATTTCAAATCAAACTAATTTTTATTATATGATGGTTAATGGACTTTAAATATACTGATGTCACTGACTAGTGTTTTGGCAACATATCAGATATATCTAAATTTCCGCTTATTAGAATCAGGATATCTTATTCACTTGTGGTCTTATAAGCACATGGTTCCTTCCTAGAGTTTCCTGACTCTTTCCTAGAATTTCTGCAACCCAGAAGTTTTAAAGGCTCAGCTGTTGACAAGCCACACATGTGTATGTGATGCTATGATATAAAACAAACATTTTGTAATTATAATGTTAATTAAAACTTCACACACTCAAAAGTTACTTTAGAATTGCTTGCAAATTGTCAGACTGTTACCATCCTTAGTGTGTATATGTCTTCTAACAGTGTTGTGTACATGAAATAGACATTTTCACATCCTCACATCTCAGAGCATCCACATTGGCAGCTCTCAAAGATTACAGCTCAGTACTGTTTCTTATTCTCTTAGGTTCATCTCTGTCAGGAAGACCAAGCATAACAAACTTTTCCCTTTTCTATGTCTTCTTCTCCACAGCTGAATGACAGATGCTTCTAAATTGCGCTCTGCTATTGCTATTACTCCCTTGTCATGTTCATTGGCATGTCCATATTTACAATTCAGTATACCTCAGCATGGTATTCTATTCCTGTTGCCTTGTATCCAAATTCTACTGACATCTACAGAAATCTATTTGATATGATTTATCACAGAATCACAGAATCACAGAACATTAGAGATTGGAAGTGTGGTGGGTTCAGGACCACAATTTAATATCAAAGAAAGAAAAGCAAAGCAGTGAGGTCTCAATGGCATCTCGGATAAAATTCACCAGACAACTGATGGCTTAGGAAAACTCCAGAAAGATTTATTAACAGTAACTATACACAGAAAAGGTTATGCAAGACGGTGCATACAAACTGGAAACTCTGTCATAAATGCCCTCACAGAACCTGAGAAAGTAGAATGGTAAACCACTCCAGTTTGGGCCTTGGATCTTCTTCTATTTACAGACCTGGGAAGGAAAGCATGTCAGTCCGGGATGGCCTGAGTTTCTCAGCATTGCAGCGCATGCGTTTTCAAAATACCCAGTCTCTGTCTTTCACATCCAAGGTTTGAGGATTCTCCGGTCCTCCTGCTTTCCTTAGCGAAGCACGAAGGAGCTCTCCCCCAAACCCAAGCGCTNCCCCGCGGCGGCAGGTTCCCGCTGGCGGTGGGGTCAGGCGGCAGCCCCGTCTGGCTCGGGGCGGCCACGTCTGGCTCGGCAGGGGCCGCGGCTGGCTCGGCATGGGCCGCAGTCCTCAACCCCCTCGGAGCCGTGGTCCTCAACCCCCTCGGAGCCATGGTCCTCACCCCCCCCACCGCCCGTTCCCTTCAGGGCCACAGCCCGCCAAAAAAGAGGCACGATACTGTGATACTGTGAAAAGCCCCCAACAAAGACCCTGCTCCGGTTTTTTATAGGCTCCCCCAGCCCACCCTTCAGGGCAGGTCCCAGCACAGACGCTTCTGGGGGGAGGGGGTCCTGTGACCTGTGCAACCGGAGTAGGTCCCCCAGAACACAACAAAACTTTTCTTCCTCATGAAAGCACTTCTAGGGGTTCTAGCAGTGCTCAAACTGCAACAGGAAGGGACCTCGAAAGATCATCCAGTCCCCCTGACACAGCAGGATCACCTAGACCAAGTTGCACAGGAACATATCCAGGCAGATTTTAAACATCTCCAGAGAAGGAGACTCCACAACTTCCCTGGGTAGCCCATTCCATTGCACTATCACCCTCACTGTGAAGAAGTTTCTTCTCAGATTGATGTGGAACCTATGTTCCAGCTTACACCCACTGCCCTTGTCCTGTCACTAGATGACACTGAGCAGATCCTGGCTCCATCCTCCTGACACCCACCCTTCACATATTTAAAACATTATAAACATTAATGAGGTCACCCCTCAGTCTCCTCTTCTCCAAGCTAAAGAGACCCAGATTCCTCAGCTTTTCCTCATAAGTGTTTTACTACCTTCATCACCTTCATGGCTCTGTGCTGTACTCTCTCCCTCCAGCAGTTCTGTGTCATTCTAGAACTGGGGGGCCCAGAATTGGATACAATATTCCAGATGTGGTCTCACCAGGGCAGAGCAGAGGAGAAGAAGATCCTCTCTCGATCTGCTAACACCAGGGATGCCATCAGTCTTCTTGGCCACCAGGGCACATTGCTGACTTATGGTCATCTTGCTGTCCACCACGACCCTCTGGCTGTCTCTTGTTACAGTTCATTAAATATTTCCCTGAAAAGCTCTCCATCCTGTCCAGGTCCTGCTGAATGGCGGCACAGCCTGCTGGGGTGTCAGCGGCAAGTCCCAATTTTATGTCATCACCAAACTTACTGACAGTGCACACTAATCCCTCATCCAAGTCATCAATGAATAGAGTGAACAGGACTGGTCCCAGCACTGACCCTTGGATGGACTCCACTAGATACAGGCCTCCTACTAGACTCTGTCCCATTTAGCACTACTCTTTAGCATCTATCCTGCAGCCAGTTCACTATCCACCTCACTATCCAATCATCTAGACCACACCGCCTCAGTTTAGCTGCAAGAATGCTATGTTACACTTTGTCAAATGCCTTACTCAAGTCAAGATAGACCATATCCACCACATTGCCATCATCTATCCACCTGGTTATGCCCTCATAAAAGGTCATCATGTTGGTCAAGCATGACATGAAGCCCTGAAGGCTGGCCAGGAGGGGGAGGACAGGCTCTTTTCACTTGCTCCCTGTGACAGGACAAGGAGCAATGGGTGTCAGTTGCAGCAGAGGAGGTTCCGCCTCAACACAAGGGGGAACTTCTTTGCTGTGAGGGTCACAGAGCACTGGAACAGACTCCCCAGGGAGGTGGTGGAGTCTCCTTCTCTGGGGACTTTCAAGGCCCGCCTGGATGCGTTCCGCTGTGATCTGTGTTAGATAGTTTTGTCCTGCTCTGGCAGGGGGGTTGGACTCGATGATCTCTTGGGTCCCTTCCAACCCCTAACATCCTATGATCCTATGATCCTATGACATCCCCTTTGTGAAGCCATGCTGACTGTCCCTAATTGTACTCTTGTCCTTGATGTGCCTGGAGACAGACTCTAGAACAAATTGTTCCATCACCTTTCCTGGGATGGAGGTGAGGCTGACCGCTCTATAGTTACCTGGGTCCTCCTCTTTTCCCTTTTTTAAGATTGGAGTGACATTTGCTATCCTCCAGTCTCTAGTCACCTCTATTGATCCCCACAACTTAGAAGAGATGATGGAGAATAGCTTAGCAGTGGCTTCCAGCATCTCACTCCATATGTGTGGGTGGATCCCATCTGAGCCCACGGATTTATGTACATCCAGTTTGATCAACTTATTGCTAACCCAGTCCTCATCAGCCAAGACAGTGTCCTCTCTTGCATCAACTTCCTCTGGAGATTCTGCAATTTGGCGCTTGACAGCCCCCAGAAGTATAGACAGAGGCAAAGTAGGTGTTCAGTCTCTCTGCTTTCCCTGTATCCTCTGTCTCCAGGGGACCCACCTCATTCAGTAGGGGGCCTACATTGCCTCTAGCATTAGTTTTACCTGCAATGTATTTGAAGAAGCCCTTTCTGTTGCCCTTGACATCTCTTGCAAGGATTAATTCCAAAGAGGCCTTGGCTTTTCTAGTTGCATCCCTACATTCTCTCACCAGAGACTTATAACCACCCCAAATGGCCATCCCCTCCTTCCATGATCTACAGACTTTCTTCCATTTCTTCAGTTTGCCAAGCAGCTCCTGATTTAACAATGCAGGTCTTCCAGCTCCCTTCCTTGACTTCTTTCCTGTTGAAATGCTCTTTTCCTGTGCTTCTAAAAAGTAGGCTTTGAATGTTAACCAGCTACCCTGACCTTCTTTACCTGCCAGCACTCTGTCTCATGGGATTTCCCCTAGCAATTGCTTGAAAAGGCAAAAGTTGGCCCTCCTGAAGTCCTGGGTTGTGATTCTGCTGTGTATTCTTTTCCTAGCACAGAAGACCCTCAACTTGACCGTTGAGGGTCACTGCAATCTTGGCTGCCTTCAACCTTCACTGCTTCAACCAGACCTGCCTTGTTGGTGAGTACAAGATTCAACAGAGCGCCTCTCCTAATGAGCTCCTCCACCATTTGCATCAGGAATTAGTCACCAATGCACTGGAGGAACCTTCTGGACTGTGGATGACTGGCTGAGTAGGTCTTCCAGGAAACATCAGGGTAGTTAAAACCTGCCATGAAAAGCAGGGCCTGTAGCTGTCAGCTGCTCCTAGAAGACTTCATCAGCTTCCTCATTCTGAAACTAAGGCATGCTTTGCAGTAAGGTCTCAATGACATCTCGGATAAATTTGTCAGATAATGGAAAGCTTAGGGATACTGGAAAGAAGTTTATTAACTCAATAGCTGTATACNTTCATCAGCTTCCTCATTCTGAAACTAAGGCATGCTTTGCAGTAAGGTCTCAATGACATCTCGGATAAATTTGTCAGATAATGGAAAGCTTAGGGATACTGGAAAGAAGTTTATTAACTCAATAGCTGTATACAGAAAAGAAGATAAGAAAAGAAAGGAAAAAAACCCAAGCAAACAAGTGCACTCAAACTAGAAACTGTGTCACAAATGCCATTACACTATCTCAGGCAAATATAATGGGAGGTCACTATCGTTTGGGCCTTGGGTCACATCAGAGATCTGGAAAATAAAAGCACGCTAATCAAACAGAAACAAGTGCCACCACCCTCCCTTAGTGCCCAAATCGCACCTCCGGTGCTGGCGACATGCATTCCCAACAAAAAATCCAGTCTCTGTCTTTCAGATTCAAGTTTAAGGATTCTCAAGTCCTTCTGCTTTCTTCACCTACGCACGAAGGAGTTCTCCCCCAAAACTTAATGCACCCCCAGTCTTCCTCAGCGGCAGAAAATGACAACTTATTTTCCTGCTGACAAGTCTCTCCAAAATGGCAACGAGCAGTCTCATAGCCCGGTCACGTGCGGGATCCAAGATGGAGACCAATTGCACGGCTGTATCAACAGGGCCACCCCCAACACTCTGCACTTGACCAAGAGGGCTCCCAAGACCCTCTCCTCTCTTCTCTTCTCCTATCTCAGCTCCAGGGGAAAGAGAGGGTACCACAGCTCACCACAATGCTGAAGGGCTGCTCCATGGCGGGCGTGGTTGCACTAAAAATCTTGCTTCTCCAGTACATGGCCTGTGCGGCATCAGGTTCAGGCCAAAAGCAGAAGAGCTGTGCAGAGCTGGGAGGGGCACAGTGGCGCGAATTAGGGTCTTCCCAAGACCGCTGAAAAACGGTAGCAAACCACGTCAGATCTGGGCCGGGGAGCATCTCCTTTCCCGCGGCAGCGGCAACACTGGACAGCCCATGGCAAAAAATTCACAGCTGATGCCAGGCTGGGGAGAGCTATAGGTGCATCTCCAAACTGCAGCAAATTAGCACCACTGGAAGTGGCAGCAAAATCACAGCTGGCATTTTCGCCAGGGGGGGAGCTGTGCAAACCAGAGCATCTGCTTTTCCCGTGGTAGCTGCTGCGACACTGGAAAACCGCAGCCAAGCGGTATTCCCTGCCCCCCCACCCCTGTCCCAAGAACACATGGTGGGGGGGGTAGTGCTCGGCTAAGAGCCCAAGAGAGAGAGAAAACAGCCCACTCTTTTTTTTATATTTTGAGCTAGACAGGCACTTCTGGGTCAGGTCCTGGGACAGTGACACCCACCCCCAGATTCCTGGTGGGGGAGGGTTCCTCTAAAAGCAACACAACAAATTTTCTTTTGTTCTTCATGAAAGCACAACTTCTGCACATCTGAAAATTCTAGTAATTTTCAAACTGCAACAATACCATTTGTGCCCCAGACTCTTTCCCCAAACATCCTAATGCCTTAAGGTCTTTCTTCATTCCCCTCAGGCTATGGAATACAGCTTCCTCCCCACTTGTTTGAATGATCAGCAGTGGTTTATAGTCAGCTGACCTCACCAGGTTAGGGAGCAACCTAGTGATATCCCTGATTCAGGTTCTAGGTAAACTGCAGATGTCCCTGTGATGGGAGTCAGCTCTGCATATTAGGCCCTCAGTCCGTTTCAGGAGCGAGTCTCCAATAACTAGGACCCTTCTCTTCTTTGTGGAGGAGGTCGTCATACTATTGGAAGACTTCCTGGATTGACGTGACCTTGTCAGGATCTCTGGTATGGATTCTCTGTATCCTTATTAGACTGGCTGTTTTCCAATAATAGCTTATATCTATTACTCAGTGGCAACTGGGGAGGTGAGGCAGGCAAGGGTTGTACTCGCCGTCTGCTGTGACCCTGCAGAAGAAATTCACAAGAGTTTGCAAATATCTTACAAGATAGTCTCAAGAGTTTCATATTATTGTGCAATTACATGCCATGATGTGGTTAATTATAGTTTTGTGTTTAATGAGTTAATAAAAATTTAATTTGTCTAACTAGAGTGTAATATACCTCATATTTTGAGAGATATTAATGGAATGACAGGGAAAAAAAGCAATTCAGAATTTGGGAAAGTTTGTGGAGATTATCTTTGGTTTTGAAGAATTTGTGTCTGAAAGTTAAAAAAAAATTCTTAATGATACCAATCTTAGAAAATATTTTTTTCTCAGTACTAACAATCTGTAAATTTTTCATATTAGAAGTTATAATTTATTAATGAATTTAAATCTAGTATTTGGATTTGTTCTTGAATATATAATCATAGAATCATAGAATCATTACGGATCGGAAGGGACCTCGAAAGATCATCTAGTCCAATCCGCCTGCAACAGCAGGATCACCTAAACCAAGTCACACAGGAACACATCCAGTCGGGTCTTGAACATCTCCAGAGAAGGAGACTCCACAACCCCCCCTGGGCAGCCTGTTCCAGTGCTCCGTCACCCTCACTGTGAAGAAGTTCCTTCTCAGGTTGATGTGGAACCTCCTATGTTCCAGCTTACAACCATTGCCCCTTGTCCTATCACTACATGACACTGAGAACAGCCCAGCTCCATCCTCCTGACACCCACCCCTCAAATATTTGTAGACATTAATGAGGTCACCCTTCAGTCTCCTCTTCTCCAAGCTAAAGAGACCCAGCTCCCTCAACCTCTCCTCATAAGGGAGGTGTTCCACCTCTCTTATCATCTTTGTTGCCCTACGCTG
>VXBP01005145.1:285-11606 GCA_013400115.1 Rhinopomastus cyanomelas | reverse complement strand
CCCTCATAAAAGGCTATCACGTTGGTCAAGCATGACTTCCCTTTTGTGAAGCCATGCTGACTGTCCCTAATGACCCTCCTGGCCTTGATGTGTCCGGAAACAGCCTACAGTACATATTGTTCCATCATCTTTCCTGGGATGGAGATGAGGCTGACCGGTCTATAGTTACTCGGGTCTTCCTTCTTTCCCTTTTTAAAGATTGGGGTAACATTTGCTATTTTCCAGTCCCCAGGCACCTCTCCCATTTCCCAGGACCTAGCAAGATGATGGAGAGCGGCCTAGCAATGACTTCCGCCATCTCCCTCAGCACACGCGGGTGCATCCCATCTGGGCCCATAGATTTGTGCACATCCAGTTCGATCAACATTGTTTAAGGATGATATTTGATATTATTTTACTTATGCAGCAAATATACGCATTTTATTCCTCCCTGGAAATTACATGAAGAGATTTGTTTCCTGGTCTTGATTTCACTTCTGTTTTCTAGAATAAACATTAGATATTATCAATTCAACAGTACATTTTCCTCAAAATGCTGTTTAGGGTAGCTGAACTATACACATTTCAATCAAGTAAAATAGCAAAATGTATGAATATAAAAGGTGGAAATGTCAAAACGTGTAATGTGGATTTTAAACTTTGCACCTGAGTTTATTAATCTTTTTAATAAATCTGAAATTTTTTTTTACATTCTGTAGGTAAGCTAATTAAACTCTGTAGAGACTGAAAACTTTTTTTTGTGGTGCTTAAAATGTTATCTGAGAAAATTTTCACTCAGTCTCAGGAAAATATTTTTAGGTTGTTTCAAAACTTTCATTATTGAATTTTTTTTCAAACATGAAATAAAGGAAATTAATTACATACACAGGTATTCTTAAAAAAATTTGATAGTTAGATAACTAGAGATAAATTCTTGTCTTACCAATGGGCATTAATATAGCCTCGGAGAGAAAATTCATGCAGGTGTTTGTGCTTAATCTCTTGATACTAATAAAATCTGAAGAACTAATCCTAGAGCAGCTGCATACATTTATGTCTACGTCTATGTCTACTGTCATTATAGATGTTTAAGGATATTACAATTGATGCATCTACACAGAGCTGTCTTTTACGATATAGGCAACTACATATTAGTGAATTCAGTATCAACTAAAATCTGGGAACCATGCCCAATGTCTATGAGGAAATGTCATCTATGTTTAGTTAATGTCAATCTCCCAGTTTCTGCATCTACAGTGTGTTCTGGAAAGCAGGAAAAATAAGAATTAAAATCAGGTCTAGCATATATTGAACTTATACATTAACTAGAAAATAATAGGTTTCTTCAAGGGTTTAAGATAGATCAGAAACTCCTGCTGACTATTACACTATACCTAAAAACTGTGCTTATGCTTTCCTCATATTCTGAGACTCTCTAGCATATCACACCCTCAAATAGACCATCTAAAAGCAGTTTTACTTTCTTTAAGCTTCAAACTGATGTGATCAGCAAACTTTATATTTGTAATTTTAAACAAAACAAAGCAAGAAAGAAAACCTCTAAGAATTCCAGAAAACAAATCCTAAAATCCTGATAATCTTACTAAAACTAATTGAAAAACCAAAACAAAGCAAAAATCTGACAAGAGACATAACAAAGTCACCTCTAAGCATGAATAAATTAGAATGCCAAGATCTCCATTTTAGATTCCACAAACTCCATGGGCAGACTGTTCCAGTGCTCCCTCACCCTGAAGAAGTTCCTTCTCAGATTGATGTGGAACCCCCTATGTTCCAGCTTACATCCATTGCCCCTCATCCTATCACTACATGACACTGAGAAAAGCCTGGCTCCATCCTCCTGATACTCACCCTTCGCACATTTATAGATATTAATGAGGTCACCCTTCAGTCTCCTCCAATCTAAAGAAACCCAGCTCCCTCAGCCTCTCCTCATAAGGGAGGTGTTCCTTTTCCTTCATCATCCTCGTTGCGCTATGCTGGACACCCTCCACAGCTCCGTGTCCTTTTTGAACTGAAGGGCCCAGAAATGGACACAATACTCCAGGTATGGTCTCACCAGTGCAGAGTAGAGGGAGAGAAAAACCTCTCTTGATCTGCTAACCAACCCCCTTCTGATCCACTCCAGGATACTGTTTCCCCTCTGGGCCACAAGGGCCCACTGCTGGCTCATGGTCATCCCGCTGTCCACCACAACCCCCTGGTTCCTTTCTCTTACACTGCTCTCCAACAGTTCAGTCCCCAAAGAAGACGATGAAGTTCCTTCTCATATTTACGTGGAACCTCCTATGTTCCAGCGTACACCCATTGACTCCCATCCTATCACTAGATGACATTGAGAAGACCCTGACTCCATCCTCCTGACACACCACCAAAAACCTATTGCTAAACCATATTATTAAACTCCATATCTACACAGCTTTTAAAAACATTCAGGCATGGCAATTCAACCACTTTTTCCAAAGTTTAATGACACTTTCAATAGAGAAGTTTTTCTTGATGTGTTACATAAACCTCTGGCACAACTTGAGGCCATTTCTTCATGTTATATCACTTGTTACTTTTGAGAAAAGATCAACATCCACTTTTGTACATCCTCCTTTCAGGTGGCTATAGACAGCAATAAGGTCTCCCCTTAGCCTCATCCTTGTCAGACTAAATAGTTTCATTTCTCTTAGCTGCTCCTTACAGATCTACAAACCCTTCACAAGTTTCATATCTCTTCTTTGGATGTGCTATGGCACCTCAATGTCTTTCTTGTATTGGGGTGCCTAAAACTCAACACAGTGATCATGCATATCTTTATTTAGATATGCAGTCCATTTTCATATTAAAAGTCCTGATCTATATTTTTGAAATGAATAAAACAATACTTTTGTTCACAGAAGTGAATACTTGAGGATAACAATACGGGAACAGATAATTCTCATTTTGCTTAGTGGACCATATTTTCCCACAGGAATTAAAATTTTTCTGATTTATTTTATGACAAAAGCAATTTTGCAGTATATTATATGACAATATACTTAATATAATTTAATTTGATTATAGTTATATTTTATAGTTTCTATGAATATTCAGGTTTATCAAAGAACAAAGACAATATAGGTAAAGATTTAGTAATTTTTAGTGAAAGTTCTGAAATTCAGAAATATTATCATTTATCATAGAATCATTGTAATTATGTCAGATTTCATTGTTATTTTTCACTTAGTACTTAAGAGATAATCTCCATCTGTGCCGTTTGGTGTGAAACTTAAAGCACCACATTTTCACAGGAATGAACTCCAGGCTTTTCTCATGTACCCAGCTGAATGATTACATTAAGATCCTCAAAACTCTTGAGTTCCCAAAATTTTGAATACCCTTGTTTTTCTACTAAAGGAACTTTTATGTTACAGACTAACATCTGTTATTTCTTCTGTTTTACTACCCTGTATCTTCTCCAGAGATTACATTTTAATTTCTAGACAAGAAAGACAAGTATTTCTTAAGGTTTATGGTTCTACCAAAATATTTCAGGAGGTTTTTGATTAATTTGGAGGCTTGAAATCTGAGAGACTAATGCAAAGACTTAAATTTCTGCAATTACACATACGTACAAGCATACATAGATAAAGCTATTATTATATGATTATCTCTATTCTTACCAGTTCTAAGAGCTAAATGCACCTTTTGTGGATAAGACATTTGAAAACTGAGCTGAAAACAAAAACAGATACAAGAACAGAAATGTATTTTTATGTAAATTCATGGATGCAGAAGGGAAAGTAGATTTTAGCTGCATTCAGGGATAGAAAAAATGAAAATGGAAGAAGTATTTAAATCATTTTTCATCATTGTATGCTCTCTATAGTGGTCCATCTTTAGAGCATGTACTGCACTGGTAACAAGGTTTTTTTTCTCATCATCACAATGTTTCTGTGGTTCTGTCAGTAATTTTCTTGGGTTTGCCCTTTGTAATTTTAAACTCTGAGTTATAATACATTTCTTGGGAAATTTTGTGACTGATAATTTTATTTTTATTTGAATAAGAACATAGATAGACTTTAAACATCCCCCATTTAAAAAAATTATTCTACATTGTCAGCATTAAAATGTTTTTGAATATAGCAGTTCCAAAGGGCCAATATGTTGCAGAAATGTGAACAATAATGGAGGAATAAGTACCTTCTCTAGTTTTGCTTTCTAGTGTTATCTAAAAAACAGGTGTGTGGTTGCATGCCAGCGCAACATGAAGCCTCTTGGGCTACAGACTAAATAGTGATCACTGTGGTTCTTTGATGAACTACAAGTTTTGTAACAAACTAGTTCTTTGAGGACAATGATTCATACCTGTGTGAGGACACAAGTATGTCAGGTAGAGTCCTAGGTTGTCATATTTTTAGATGTTTTCATTTGCACATAGTCTCAACTTTCACCACTTTTCAGTAGTTCTACATTAGCTTTACAGGTTAGGGATTCAAGCTTGTTCTCATAGGTTGAACACAATGACTATGCTTGGATTTTCAGACATTAGGATTGAAAAGAATTCTCCAGTTTCACAGGAAGTAGGCTGGAACTTCTGATTTTCTTTGCACAAATACAGTGTTTTGTCAATGCACTTTTATTTTTACCGATGATCTTCACACACACGTTCGTTTTCTCTCCCTAGACATTTGGGAAATTAAAGAGGACACAGGTTTTCCTGCATAAATGTCTTCAGGTAACATCTCACATTATGATGTGAAATAAAAAAGAGGAATACATTTGTAAAAGTACTAACTATAATGGCAAGCATAGAAACCTTTCAAGCATTCGCTTAAATGCTTTGCATACATGACTTATTCTTAGCATCATTCATCCTCATTTTATAAGACGAGAAAGATGAGCAGATTAGATTGTTCTTCTAGTGAACATTTAGCTGTTGGTCTGCTACATATGAGTATGATTTAATTTGAGAAATTATATTAGATGTTAACCCACATTTTTGCTTGAGATGAGTCTTGATAAAATACTGTAAAAACTCAATTCATTTTTACACCACTGACTCAGCTGACTGACATTTGAAGTATATATTTAGGATATGGTTTAAGGCAAAAATAAATTAACAATTTTTTCACTATGGAAGCTTAATCATATGTGGATCAAGGTTCCAGACCCTAATACTAGTATTAAATTTGTTAGTGAGCAAACTAATGAATGGATAAATTTGAATTATAATCATTAATTTTCATTTGCCACCACATATTGTGAGAAAAATACAAAGGGAGATCACTATCGCATTGGTCCTTGGGTCTTTTTCGCATTAGAGATCTGGGGGGGAAAAATATCAGTCAAGTCGAAACGAGTACTACCACCCTCTCTATTATTCATTTGTCACCTCTACAGACAAACAACGGCACTCCCAGCTGTCCAGACTGGTGAAGTCTTCAATTCTTCAGCGCAGCTTCTCCAGCTCAACGCTCTTGGAACAGCCCGATTCCTCAGCACCTGAACTGCATCCCTCGATGCAAGAGACATGCTTTCAAACAAAGAACCCAGACTCTGTCTTTCATGCCCAAGGTTTAAGGATTCTTGAGTCCTTCTGCTTTCTTTAGATAAGCCTGAGGGAAATCCCCCCAATACTTGAGCATCCCCAGTTTTCCTCAGCAGCAATAATGACAAACAGTCTCTCTTCCTGCTGATGAGTGCTCTCTAAGATGGCAGTGGCGCAGACCCCGGCCACGTGCAGGACNACGGCACTCCCAGCTGTCCAGACTGGTGAAGTCTTCAATTCTTCAGCGCAGCTTCTCCAGCTCAACGCTCTTGGAACAGCCCGATTCCTCAGCACCTGAACTGCATCCCTCGATGCAAGAGACATGCTTTCAAACAAAGAACCCAGACTCTGTCTTTCATGCCCAAGGTTTAAGGATTCTTGAGTCCTTCTGCTTTCTTTAGATAAGCCTGAGGGAAATCCCCCCAATACTTGAGCATCCCCAGTTTTCCTCAGCAGCAATAATGACAAACAGTCTCTCTTCCTGCTGATGAGTGCTCTCTAAGATGGCAGTGGCGCAGACCCCGGCCACGTGCAGGACCCCAAGATGGAGACCAACCACATGGCTGCATCAGCAGAGGCTCCTCCAACAGTGTGTAAATGTGGCCAAGAGGATTTAATGACTCTCTNAGACATGCTTTCAAACAAAGAACCCAGACTCTGTCTTTCATGCCCAAGGTTTAAGGATTCTTGAGTCCTTCTGCTTTCTTTAGATAAGCCTGAGGGAAATCCCCCCAATACTTGAGCATCCCCAGTTTTCCTCAGCAGCAATAATGACAAACAGTCTCTCTTCCTGCTGATGAGTGCTCTCTAAGATGGCAGTGGCGCAGACCCCGGCCACGTGCAGGACCCCAAGATGGAGACCAACCACATGGCTGCATCAGCAGAGGCTCCTCCAACAGTGTGTAAATGTGGCCAAGAGGATTTAATGACTCTCTCCCTCTCCTCTCTCCTCTTGTCTCAGCTCCAGGAGGAAAAAAGAGGAATCCCTTCAGCTGACCAGGGGTCACTGAACAGCTGCTCCATGGTGGGTGGAAAGTGGTAAATCAGCAATGAGGTCCTTCTTCAAGGTCCTTCTTCATGCTCCTCCCCATGGGGGAGTGGGGCTAGGGCCCAGGGGTCTGGGGTCCGGGATGGGGTTGTCACCATGTGAATCTGCCCTCCTCCACCCCACCGTTTACAGGAGCGGAGCAGACCCACCTAGCCTCCTCCATCCAAAACTGGGCAGGGAGCCCCTGGGAGCCATGGCAAACCATCCCCCACCACCCAGGGAAGGGGGATGGGGGAGGTGCTGGAGCCGGCTGCTCCATCCCGGGGTAGAAGGACACCAGTCCAAAGAGGCAGGGCTCTGGGTAACCAGCTTTTTTATCTTCTCACCTAGCAACACCCCTTAAGGTCAGGTCTTGGGGCAGTGTCACATCCCCCCAGGACAAATCACCGGTGGGGATGGGAGGGTGACCTCTTAAAGAAACAACCTTTTCTTCATGAAAGCACAAATCTGTACATCTGAAAATTCTGGTAATTTTCAAACTGCAACAACAGGTAAAGAACATAGACTAACGAGTATCATGATACCCTGATAGCTCACTGTAACAGCTGCCTTTTCAAAAATTGTTCACAAGTCAATGCAGAGTAGCAGGAACACCTGACAGCCTGGAGGCTGGAAATTTTCAGGTTATCTCTTAGGTTATCACAAACTAGTGTCGGGAATATATGTCTGTTGAACGTTAATCCCTGCAGACTGCTCATCCCCACACATACACTTGCTTTCAAAGAGTAGAATGGGGAAGAATATCTGAGGGGGGAAAGTATGAAAAATCATGGCTTGAGATAAAAACAGTTTAATAGGTGAAGCAAAAGCTGTGCACACAAGTAAAGCAAAACACAGAGTTCATTCAGTACTCCCCACTGGCAGACAAATGTTCAGATATCTCCAGGAAAAAAAGCTCCATCACTCATAATTGTTACTTGAGATGCCATACTCAAACTGCCTTCTGCCTCTCCCCCCATCATTTATTGCTGAATATGACATCATATGGTAAGGAATATACCTTTGGTCACCTATGTCAAGTGTGTCCTCTCACAGATTCCCGTGCTATCCTCACCGCCAGTGTCAGAGCACTGGAAGAAGAAAGTGTAAAGACTGCGAAATATGCCTGTGTTATCAACAGTTTTGGTCACAAATCCAAAACATAGCACCATACTGTCCATAATGAAGAAAAACTACTCTATGTTAGTCAAAACCAGCACAGTAGTCATGGTAAAGAAACATAAAACTCTAGATTAAAAAAAAAAAACTGGTCTGAGAAGTAGTGAGGTTGGAGATAGAAAGGAATTCAAGTTAAGACTGAAGGAAGTTTCATCTCAAACTAGGATTATGGAACAATACAGCCATTGAAGCTGAGGATGATTGAAGCAGGACTTAAAGACTACCATTTGAAGTGTAGTACTCAGTAGTACTACTATAGAAGTGGATAGGTTTTTGTTCTTAGATAAAAATAAATGAAAGTAATATATTTATGGTTTATGGGTTCTACAGATGAGAAAAGTTAACTGAAAAACTGAGTGTTTGTTTTACAGAAGAGTTGACACACTACAGATTTTTTAGTTTTACAAAATAGCTAATATAAATCCATGTATTATTCAGTAGGAACTTTATTAAACCTAAGGAAAACAATGACATTGCCCTGAAAAGACACAATCTGTGTGTCCCATTGAAATAAAATAATTATGATTACATATATAATTTTTTAAAAATTTTTGCATTCTTGATAGAGTACATTCTATTTTATTGTTTACCAATACATGCAGCATCTTTTCTTTTTCTGAGCTCCTATGCCATACATCTAGTTCAATATCATACACTGCCCAAATTTTATATGTTGTATCAGACTGCAGATTTTAGAAAACAGGTTGATTTTTTTTAGATTTCAAATATGTAGCAAAATGGAAGTATTTAATGCTTCATACTTTAGTTTCAAAATCTAATCTTTTTTAGCCTGACATTCCATAAGTGTGATGTCATGCTCACATTCTGTTTTGGTATTGGTTTGTCAGAACATGCTAATTCTAGACACATAGTTATGTTAGTGTGGCTAAGCGAGTGTCATAATTATGTTAGTAAGTGGAAATCCTAGTTCTTCAGAATTATTTCTGTCCATTTTAGCTAAATTTGTTGTAAAGCTATTTTAATTGAGAGATCTTTAACTGATTAAAACCATTCTTTACTTGATCATCTGGTTTCCTAAATGTGTTAATATTTCACAAAATGATGTAATATTTTGACTGGTTTTGAAGACTCCATGGTGGAATCAGGCATTTGTAAGAGAACCTGTAGAAAATTAAGAGTGTTTGAACAACTTGTATAAAGTTTGTGACATTAGTAGCATAAGCTTTCCTGAAGTTTTACTTTGTTTAAACAAGCCAATCCAAAACCTAACTGATAGGCTGATAGATTTGTCACTTCTTGGAGAAGTAAGGAGGGCGGACAGTATAACCGACACCCTGGACTTCTGGAGGGCAGACATTGACCTGTTTAGTTCTTTCGTCAGCAGATTTCCTTGGGAAGCAGTCCTGAAGAGCAAAGGTGTCCAGAAAGGCTGGATATTTTCCAAGAAAGAAATCTTTAAGGTGCAGAAGCAGGCCATCCTAGTGTTCCATGCAATTACAGGAATGAGAAGTTGCTAGATGCCTATTTCAGATAGTAGAGGAGAGGAAAAAGGAAGAGAGAAAAAACGTATAAGATGTTAGATCACAAATCCAGGATACAGCGGTGTCTGGCAGGCTCCATCCTCTCCCTCACTCCTTGGCTCTGCAAAACCCTGGAAAAATCTTTTGTTTCTTTGATCATCTTTGTCAGTTTCTCAACATAGCTGGCTTCATGGATAGTAGAGGTTGTGACAGGTGATTGGTCTCTCCTTGATCCCTCAGCTTCACATTTTTTCAGTGTCTCCAGCAGTCCCTCTGTAAGCATGGTTGCAGGCTATGGGGTGCTGATGACCGACCTGTATCATTCAGACACACATAGATACACACAAATCACTAGGGGTTGGCAGTGATCTCCAAGATTCATCAACTCCAACCTCCCTGCTCAAGCAGGATCATAAAACCTGAGAAAGGTTACACAGAAACGCATCAAGACAGGTCTTAAAAGTGTCCAGAGAAGTAGACTCCACAACCCCCCTGGCCAACCTGTTCCAGTGCTCTGTAACCCTTACAGTAAATATTTTTTTCTCATATTAAAATGGAACGTCCTGTACTCCAACTTACTCCCATTACCCCTTGTCCAATCACAGGATGAAAATGAAAAGAGATTGTCTCTGACTTCTTGACACCTAGTCTTCATATGTTTATATACAGTGATTAAGTTCTGTTATTTTCTCCTCTCCAAACTGAAAAGTCCCAGGTATCTCTCAATATCTCCTCACAAGACAAGTGTTCCACTCCCTTGATCATCCTCATGGACCTCTGTTGAACTGTCTCAATCAAGTCACTATCCCTCTTAAACTGTGGAGCCCAGAAATGGGCACAATATTGCAGATGTGGCTTCACTAGGGCACAGCAGAAAGGGACAAGAACCTCCTTTGATCTGCTGGACCCACTCTTCTTGTTCCATACATTGGCCTTTATGGCCACAAGACCACATTACTCTTCCATTCCGTAATGATTCTATGATTCTATGATTCTATGAAACAAAACCTGATTCAACACAGATCCCTGGAGGATACCACTGGTTACATGTCTCCAGCTAGACTCTGCACCATTAATCAATATTCTTCGGGGAATGCCTGAGTCTTATGCCACTGCAAGACAGCGGTGCCAGAAACACCTGCGTGTGTTGTGAGCAGGTGAATGACCTGCTTTGTTATGGTGGCTGAGTTAAGGAATGAGGTGGATAGATTGAGGAGTATTTGTGAGTGTGAAAAGGAGATTGATTGGTGGAGTAACACTCTCATCTCTGAGAGCTGCCCAGGAGTCAGAGGAGCCTGGTATTTCCCATCACTGGGAAGAAGGAGCTCAGGAACTGGAAGAGATCAAGGCTTTGCCCCACAAGGAAGAAGGTAGGGTTCTCTCTGATAATGAGGAATGGCAACAGGTTCCCATTCATGGAGGAAACAGAACCCTCTCCTGCCCCTCTGTTCCTTTCCAAATGCCACCTTTCCATCTGCCCTTGGAGAACAGGTTTGAAGCACTGGATTTTGGGGATCAGGATGAGGGGGTTGAAGACATTGTCTTAACTAGAGAACCCCCAAGAAGCACCCTTACAAAAAAAACCCTCAAAACCTCTAGTACAAGAAAGAAGAGAAGGGTTGTGGTTGTTGGTGACTCCTTTTTAAGGGGAACAGAAGGTCCCATGTGTAGACCAGAGCCTTCCCATAGGGAGGTCTGCTGCCTTCCAGGAGCCCGGGTTCAGAATATCACCAGGAGGATACCTGAACTCATCAAACCCACAGATTATTATCCATTGTTGGTGGTACAAGCTGGTAGCTATGAGGCTATTTGAGAGGGGAATCAAGATTATTAAGAGGGAATTCAAGAAACTTGGTCAATTTATTGATGGAGGATGTTTGCAGATAGTGTTTTCCTCGATCCCTGTAACAGCCGGGGTGAATAATGAGATACGTAAGAGAATCCTTACTATTAACAGGTGGCTCAGGGATTGGTGTGAACAGAAGAACTTTGGGTTCTTTGATCACGGGGAAATATTCCTTGATCATGGATTGTCAGACTCAGTTGGGTTGCACCTATCTAATAAGGGTAAAAGGGCACTAGATCACGAGCTGGCAGGCCTCATCAAGAGGGCTTT
>VXBP01005139.1:53632-67249 GCA_013400115.1 Rhinopomastus cyanomelas | reverse complement strand
CAATAGTTAATGCTCACTCCATCACATGGGGAGATAAAAGTGGCCCTCCAGACCCCCAGCTTTCAGACATCTTCTCCACCACACTCAAAGGACATAAGACACCATGAAAGCTGCACTCGGGACACCAAGAAAAGGAGACAATGCTCATGGAATTCTGATGGTGGTAATCTTATTCTAAACTTTCCTTGCCTATCTCTCGCGCTCCTTTCTTTTTCCCCTCTCACCTTTCTGATCTCTCTCTCTTTCTTATGCACTGCTGTTAAAAGAAAACCACCTTGATACATTTTTGGTCTAATATTTGACTCTACTGTTAACTTACTGAAGAGCGTTTCTCGAGTGCGATTGCGTCACCCCGTACATTCAAGTGTATCTTTTTACGATTGAACTTCCCACGAATCCACAGGCAAACCGGATCATGACAAACATCCAGCTCTACCTGACTCCCACTTATCCCAGTACGCAAAGAGTTCCTCCCTGTAGCCCGTCTCTGGCCAGCCTGTCTAGGCTCAGCCCTGAACTCTGCTAGTACAGAGCCATTGCGACTGTCATCCTGCATCGCCCTACCCCACGACCCAAGCCCTAAGCCAAATCCCACTCACTGTCGCCATATGGTAGGAGTTGACAAGAAGAGGACAAATAGTTGGGAAAACCAACCAGACAAGGAGCCAAGGAAGGAGCCAAAGGACCCCTCACAGCCCAGCCAGGACGGGCTGCTCTCTTTCCCCAAAAGCTGGTTCTCGGCTTCGTCTGGGCTCTACCGCAGCCAAGCACCTCCAGACACTGCTGCAGTCCAGAGTGGTGATGTGGCCTCTTACCTGTTTTCTTTTTTTACTTTTTCTGTTTATACTGGATTGCCTCTACTGCATCTTCTGGATCATCTGGCTCTGCAGCTGCCAACAACACTTGCAGCGATAACAACAGTGTTCTTACAGTCATTGCTGCTGCACACTGCTCTTTCAGAATGCCCAAATAAATTGCCCCACTGACTGAACTAGTATGTTTTGGTGATAAAGTGCACCTTAGGAGGATTAAATGGATCTGTTTCTGGAATTTTTATCTCTAGGTGATACATTCCACCTTTATATGGTGTGTCAATAGGTCCTGCTATTTCTCCTCTCAATTCTGTAAAATTTTCAAGGGGAAGAAGGGAAACAGCAAAGGCAGCAAAAGGAATCGTGTCTGAACACACTCCAACACTGGTTATTTCCCCATATAAAACAGCAAGTAGGCTAGCTGGCAAGCACCGGCTGTGAACGTGTACGTGGGGAAACGTGCACTCAGCCAGTGAAACGGGGGAACTCCCTGTCTGCTCTGAGAGCTCTACAGCCTAACGACACACATGCAGTGAAGAAGGACCTTGGACTCCGTTCCTTAAGAAACAACAAGACGGGCACATGTAAGCACACACCATTCAGAGTAGCAACACATCCACCTCCCACGCGGGCTATTTCCACCAGACTCCCCAAACCCCACCGAGAAGAAAACGTTCCCTTAAATCACAGATGCAAGGCCAACAAGTGGTTTTATTTCTGGCTAAGTTTTCTCAGCCTGTTGATGGCCAGTGAGGCTTGATTTTACAGAATGGTCACAACTACTGGATGTGGACCAAAGCTCATCTACCACTGACGCTGTTGTTCTCCATGCAGACCTGGGAGAGCTAAAAAATCAGTTTTATCCCACCCAGCAGCTCGGCCTTCATAAAGTCCTCCAGTGCCACAGGCACAGATGAGGCTGCCTGCAGGAGAGACAATGGAGAGCTGCGAGCTCGGCAAAACAACCTGTCCCAGCCACTCAGAGGAGCTGACCAGAAGCCTGCAATGAGAGAGCTCACAACAGCTTCAAGCCAGCACTGACAGGGAGCTGTCTCAAAGCACTCCTCCTCTTACACGGATATCCAGAGGAACATCCAGGAAGGTCTCAAAGCATTCCGAAACTGCTCTGCAGCTCAAGCATGCAACTGCAAGGCAAATCAAAACACTCAGAGAGAGCAGACTTTGACTGACACTGCCGCTTCACGCTCTCCATGCGTGCTGTGCCAGGCACTTCATCAGCCCTTGATCAGCAGCGCACACAGAAGGGCACGGACAATTGCAAGGACAGCAACAGCTGTGGAAATGTACCTCTGGACCTCAGTAAGCCCCCAAAGACTTGGTAGATGGCAGTGGTAGAATCTAGCCCCAGGTCCAAGCTGCGAACAAACGGTAAGGCAGAGAGTTACCTCCTCCAGGAGTCTGGCCGACATTAATGAGGCCACCCCTCAGTCTCCTCCAACCTAAAGAGACCCAGTTCCTTCAGCCTCTCCTCATAAGGGAGGTACTCCATTTCCTTCATCATCCTTGTTGCCCTATGCTGGACTCCCTCCAGCAGTTCTGTGTTCTTGAACTGAGAGGCCCATAACCTGGACACAATACTCCAGATGTGGTCTCACCACTGCAGAGTAGAGGGGGAGAAGAACCTCTCTTGATCTGCTAACCAACCCCTCTTCTGATCCACCCCAGGATGCTGTTGGCCCTCTTGGCCACAAGAGCACACTGCTGGCTCATGGTCAGACTGCTGTCCAACAGGACCCCCACGTCCCTTTCTCGTAAAGTAGTTTCCAACAAGTCACTCCATAGCCTGTACTGGTACCTGATCACTTATAAACACAGGATATCACAAACATATTTTTCTAAAAGTTTAAGCCTTTGTGTTTTGAAATTAAAAAAACCCTTTAAAACATGGAAGATACATCTTACCAGGACATCTGGAAGTGGATCATAGAATCTGTTCTGACCACCAGAATTCTAATCAAGAGCAAGTTTCTACACCTCAAGATGCATTAGGCACTGTAGACATGTTACAGCAGTTTTGGCCCACTCTCTGACATTAGCAGATTCATTAATCTTACTTCCATCTCTTTTCCACCTTTTCTTGGGGTTTTGTGGCAGCCTCTTGTTAGGGGAGGTTTTAAATCTTTACTGTATGCTAAGAATCCTTCTCCTCCTCTCATTTTGTTCCCTATTATGGTACCTAGGCATGTCAGAAAAAACTTCTGTGGGTTTTTTTTTTTTTGGTCCATCCCAGCCACTACCTTCAATTTAAATTTATTTAAAAGAATTTCTCATAACGGAAATATATTTAAGCTGCATGTTCCTAAAAATTTTTAATGTTATGAACTTTCAGGATGCTCAGAACAGAATGGAGCAGAAAAACTGTCATTTCTATGATAATGGTAACAAATATTTCTCACCAAATTGCACACTGCATATATGGAAGTTTACCCTTCCTTGTAAAATAGAAAACAGTGAGGTACAAGGACTCTCTTTCTTAAAACCTTCTAAAGCATCAGAAATTGCATTCTTTTCTCTGAGTACTGCAGAACCACAAAACTATAATTACTCTTGCTTCTTGATGTACATATCAGAACAAGGAGTGTGGAGAGTCAAAATGGTTTTAGGTCATTTTCTCGGTGCTTTACCTCTGCTATCTCAAAATGAATAGACTTCTAGGTTTATTGCCTCAGTGCTGCGTGGGATTTTTCTTCATAGTTTTAGTGATTTCTATTCAAAGTCATGACCGAATGGCAACAGTGTACTGGAAGAATCATTACATTATTTGCCAAAAATAGAAGATTCAGAGCTCTGGAGATAGTGTTTTGAAAAACATCAGTTTCTGGCATTTTCTTCTACAAAATATAACAATTGATATCTTGAGAACAATTTAGGGAAATAATATTGAGAACAATATTAATTATTTATGAATATGTCCATTTTAAAATCAAAATGTGAAGCTTGTACAGTTCCTCTTTCTCAGAACAGTAATAAAATAATTCCACAGAGAAATATGTTTTAAGAAGATTGAGTCAGCTACAGATGCCGTAGAGCATTGTGTGTGTACTTTGATGGTATTTGATAATGTATTCATGGACTTGCTCTAAATCAGGTGTAATGGGCATTGTAATAGGTTTGTGACTTCAATGGAATGTTCTGGAGACATTTTGCTTAAAAGAAAATTATTAATTCCGTTTCTCTCTGTTTATATGTGATATTGATGCTGCTGCACTTTACTCATTGCATATTCTGGCAAAATTCTAGTAGTCAAAAGGATATTGAAGTCAATACCTGACCATTTCTTACGTGTAGCCCCCAAATTATTTCAGAATAGATCTCAGTTTTTCTTATTATCTTCTTTGGCTGTTTGTTTCAAGTCGCAGTCTAGTTCCAAATGAACAAACTAAGTGTGGATGAAAGAAGAAAAAATATAATCAGTACTTAATGAAATAAAAAACTATTTTGTGTTTAGTTGTTTCTTTTTAAATTATAACCATAAAAGCACTGAAGCAATTTCAAAACAAGAGTAATTCTTCTAGCAAGATAGATGCTGGTGACAGAGGGAAAGAGAAGCAGGATTTGGAACATCAGACAATAAAGAAGAATTCCCAAAAATATGGCTAACAAAATACTCTTGGTTAAAATATGATGATGAAAGGGGAATAATGTTTTGTGCACCATGTCGTAAGCATAACGTGGATTTGGGGGAAAGCATACACAATTTTTGCTCTGGCCCTGATGACTTCAAACTTGAGTTTACAAATACACAGCAGAGCAGTGAAGCTCATGCCTGGGCCATCTGCATGGAAGCTGCCAGTACTGCTTCACCAGATGCAGGTCTGCTGAGCAGATGTGGAAGAGCATGAATTCTATAACATTAGGCAGAACAGGAAATTCTTTTAGAACATGACATGCTATTGTTAAGTCTCGTCCTTTCTTTACAGACATTGGATGTGCAAACTATATGATATTATAGTAGTGGATGTTTGTTCTGTATTTAGAAACAACAAATCAGCAACAACTTCTGCAGATTTTACTGCTGAATTAGAAAGAGGTGTTCTGAAAGAGAGGCTGGAGAAATGTAAATTCTTTTCTGTTAATAGTGACAGAGTCACAATGTACTCAAAGCAGCTGCAGTTGTCTACATATGCTTTGCAAATGAAGGAAAAGTACATTGCCAGATTGTTGTTGTTCAACCCGTTCACAAAACTGATACTTCAACTATAAAAAATGCAGCTGAGGAATCATTACAAGTAATTCTTCAGCACAGACTGGGAAGTCTAGAGTGGTCAAGAAAATTAGTTGTGCTTGGGAGTGGTGGAACAGATGTCATGGCTGGAGAAAACAATGAGGTAGCTACACTTCTGAGGGAAATTCCACCTAGTATACGGTCTGTTCTTTTTTTTTCTCACCTCCAAAAGCCTGCTTACAAAGGAGCTTTGAAAAATATTCAGCTGTACAACATTTTACACAATGTCTTGAGAAGTATGTATTACTGTTGTCATAACTCGCCTTCAAATAAGGATCTCAAAGCCACTTACGAACCTCTTAAGTTATGCCCAATTCTTCCTTCTATCACTGGAGGCTTGAACTGGCTACCTCATCTGCAAACAGCACTACAAATTCTTCTTAAACATTATCCAGCAATTGTACTACGTCTCAGTAAGGTAAGTTGTTTAAAATTTGGATGTAAATTCAGGAAAACTTAATGTCTATGGATAATTTTGGTCCCGGTACCTGATGCTTTCTCTTTCTATGTTGGTTTCCAGGCTGAATGGCATTTAAGAGGCTCAAACCAGCAGAAAATGAAAATCTCTTTATACCTCTTTCTAAGAATGGACAGAGCCAAATTTTCTCACTTGTAATAACAAAGCTGGTTTTGTGCCTTTTATATTGATGAACTCAAAAGGATTATGGAAATGCATTTAGTAATAATTATATTTCTTATCATGCTTTTCAGATTTAAGAACATGCAAACCTTAACATGTGACTCAGTGAACTCGGACTATGGAAAAGTGTATCCCAATGTCCTGACTTTGGTAGATTTGATCCTGAAACAAAAAGAGGCTTTAGTCACATTAAATTGACATTCTTAAACTAACATCAGAAAGTGTGAGAGGTCTTATGATAATTCAGATGAACTCTCCAGTATAAAAAAATGGAGCTACAGGGAGGTGATATGATGACAAATGAATGACCAGACTACTCCTCTGAGTTGGATTTCAAGAGTCTGAGTGCAATGAAGTAGATAAAAATGGTTTGTTTTAATTTTGCAGTCCTCTTGCAACATACATATACATTTTAACAGAGAAAATGAGGGTTAAATTTGTGTGTGTTTTTAAAAATAATGTTACTGTATGGCTTTTCTTTGTTTACATCTTAATCACAAGTAGATGTTTACATTTGCCTTTCTCTACCTGACTTCTATGAATTTGAAGACAATGAACAAAACTAATGGAATACTTTGTTCCCTTGGCGACCTGTGGGCAGTGAAATGGCTCAAAAGTTCTGTGTGATTGTTTGTTTAGCTGAGTCATAACACGTGATAACAAGTTTACTGTCATTTTACTGTCTTTAATAGTTGAAGAAGCTTAATTGAGTCTGAAACACTGTTTGGGGTTTTTTTAATAAATGTATGGAAAATTAGTGCTCTATTTCTGTCAAATGATTGCTTGACTTTTGTAATTTATGAATTCTGAGTCATACTTTCTCTCCATACCTGTATGCATTGCTACTTTTATTCTCTTGTAGATAAGGTTTAATATGACCTTTCACAGATTTTTGTCAGGCTTTTCCTTCAGAACACTTTCCTGTGGAGACAGAACAGATCCATTCCATTACTGACTATTAACTGTGTGAATCAGTCTTTCCATAGCAAATAATCTTAGAACAAGGATGTGACTAATATACTTCATAGCTTGAATCACTTTTTTTGCCTTGTAAGAATGTTTGTGAGTGTTGCAATTTGAACACTGACTCTTGATTTTTAATCAATGAGTAATTGCAGAAGATAAACTAAATGTATGCACACACATGTATATAATCTTCTTGTGAGTGTTTCATATATCTTTATACTACTTTTAAGTCTAAATAATATGTCAGAAATAGAGTAGGTTTTGAACGTGTGCCTCATTAAGGTAATAGTAACCAGCGGGTCACAGCATGTGATTCTCCCCGCTCTGTGATTGTGAGACATCACCTCAATTACTGTGTCATGTCCTAGACTCCCCAGTACAAAGATATTGAATTGTTGGAGTGAGTCCAGAGGACGGCCACAAGGATAGTCAGAGGGCTGGAGAACCTCTTCTAACAGAAGCCTGAGGACAGCCTGAGGAAATTATAGCATCCTTCCAGTACCTGAAGGGCATGTACAGAAAAACTATAGGGGTAATTTTTATAGGGGACTAGTGATAGGAAAGGGGTAGCAGCTTAAAAAGGGTAAATTTACCTTAGATCTTAAGAACAAATTTTTTAGAATCAGGGTGGTGAGGCACTGAAACAGGTTGACCAGGAAGGTTGGTGTAAGCCCTCTCCCTGAAGGTGTTCAAGGCCAGGTTGAATGGGGCTTTGAACAACTGAGTGGAGTGAGAGGTGTCCTTGCCTGTAGCAGGGAGGTGGTTGGAGTAAGGTGATCTCTAATGTGCCTACCATCTTAAACTATTCTGCGATTCTATGTTTGTCCAGTAATCTGCAGAGATCAGAAAAAATGATGAGTACTGTGCATTATGAGGTTGATGGTGGGTGTCAGGAGGATGGCACTGGGCTGTTCTCGGTGTCATGTAGTGATACGACAAGGGGCAATGGTTGTAAGCTGGAACATAGGAGGTTCCACATCAACCTGAGAAGGAACTTCTTCACAGTGAGGGTGACGGAGCACTGGAACACGCTGCCCAGGGGGATTGTGGAGTCTCCCTCACTGGAGATATTCAAGACCCTCCTGGATGTGTTTCCTGTGTGACTTGGTTTAGGTGATCCTGCTGTTGCAGGCAGATTGGACTAGATGATCTTTCGAGGTCCCTTCCGATCCGTAATGATTCTATGATTCTATGATTCTAAGACATGTTATTGAAATATCTCCATGTCTGATTTCTCAGATAACAAAAGCATTTAGTTTTACTTAATAGGCAACAGGATATGTATTTTACAGAATACCTCATTAGATATGTGGCATCGCTAATTCTAAGGATTTTTCCTCAAATCATGTCATGCCAAGTTCATTTTTTTAAAGATTTGTTCCCAAGGGTCCAACTGCAGAACAAAAAACAGAAACGTGAACAAAAGTAATAAAAAGAACCTGTAATAGTGAAGTCAATTCCATGATGCACAATGGCATATCATATTTTTAGCATTAGGATTAAAGATAATAGATAAATTGTCCATGGAAAAATACTAGCAAAATCTCGGTATATTAGCTGGAAAGTGATATCAAGAAGTTATCCTTGTCTAAAAGTTGGATCAATTTTAGTCAGACATCCGTATGCAGAATTCGGTAATACAGCTTTTTTGATAGCTTTTAATGTGGCCCACCACAGAATATGTGATTTCTTTTCCTTAGTGCTTTGTTGTCTTTCTGATTAAATAGGGGTTTTCCTACTATATGAAATATTATTTTCTCCAAATAATTTTTTTTTCCTATTATGGTTACTAACTGCAACTATGGAGAAGGGGCTATCCCTCTGCTCTTTGGTCTTTCACCATAATCATCCAATGAGCTTGAATTCCTTTCCCGTTTGGTTTTATCTACACTGTAGTAAGCGTGTTAGTTTGTGCAGTCTGTTTTTTGAAAGTCTTTTAATCTATGTACAGTGAAATGTACTTACCGATGCTGACCTTCTCACGATATCTTTTTGAATTCTGATTCTTCCGATTCTGATAAAGCTGATTCTGGAAATTTCTTCCCATCCTTTCCCAGAAAATATTATTTCCTCTTACCACTTGCAGAGTACCTTTTGTTTAAAGCAACATCTGTGTCTGCCCACTTATAGCATCTCACCATTATAAATCATTGGCAAGCCCTGAATTAAACTGATTAATCACCTTTTGTCTTGTAATATAATGAAATATTAAAAAGCAATTTTGTGGTGTGTAATATAAAAAAATGTACATTAAACCTAGACAGAACGCCTAAAAATACACCCAGGAAATATATTTGATGTCTTTATTTATATGTTTCTGAAAGTCTTCCCCTCTCTTTGTAAGACTTCCTCATTCCTCCTACGTTTGTAGTGAGAAGGAAGCCACACTCCATTTGAACTTAAAAATTTCACTTCCTTGTTCCACCTCAAATAAAAAAGTTGGTTATCCATTGAAAGTGCACAGGTGTGTCATTTCTACGGGACAGGAAATTTGGGAATATATGGAAAAAACTTAAGTAAAACCTTCTTACTGATTTCATTGATTGTATTTGCGTGAAAGTTAATCTGAAAACTTACTGTTCTTATACTGTGGAAGTAATCCTAAACTTACCAAACCAGTTTTGTGGCTGAAGATTTTTTTTGTGGCTCTGCAATGATTTGAAACATTTTATTTTTCTGTCATTTCTGCTCAGCTTTCATAGTGAATCCTCACTGAGCAAGAAGTCAATTTTCAAAAGGAAAGACTCATATCTGTCTGTTAGATTTTTGTGATTTTATGTTTAAATACTGTGCCTGAAGTTTGAAATTTCTATTTGCTTAGAAGCAAATTCATGCCTATTTAAAAAAAAATATGTTTTGTTGCTTTTGTGTAACTATATCTTATGCTTTATAAAAATAAAAATAACAGGGCTGTGTATAACATCCACATGCCAATTCTGACAAGCTTTTTAAGCAATTTGGTTTTGTTTCAAAGTTTAATGGACAGTGGTCTATGTTATCCATCCTATTTGCTAACATACTTGCTTTCAAGAGTAGAGATAGATTTGTGATTGATTAAAAGAGCACAGTGAAAGAAAGGGCTGGTAGGTATTCAATACGTTGTTCTTTAACAGTGTATGGTCTGTGAAGATGAAGTAGGGATCACAATGCAGATCAGGGTAAGTGTCAAAAGAACAGCAGTGTATTGGAATATTTTGCTTTAGACAGGTCATGCAGTGTTTGTTGTAAATAACAAAATGTTATGTTTGTCCTGAACCACTACCACTATCAATAGTATATAATAGCAAGAGAAAGAATTTTCCCGTAAGGCCATTAAAATAAGAACAATATTTACAATATTTTTATATTTATTTTATTTTATGAGGTTTTATACAAAAGAAAGTACTTATTGTCATTTTAACTGATTTGATTAATTTGATCTCTGAACAAACGACCTTCCTGATGCATGGATGAACTTGGCACTTACAGATGTAAGTTAACACATACTTTCTTTCCAGCTGAAGTATTGGTTTGTATAGAAGAGTCACCATTTTCTTCACTGTGATAAAATCTAGAGCATAACTATCATAGTGCATTATCAGTTTTTCCTTAAAAGTCTTCTTGTTCACTAGAGAACGACTCAGGAAGCCACAAGGTAAATGCTATATAAAATGCTTTTGCCAGCACTATTTTATTTACAATTTTCAGATTATGCCAGTCCTTTAGACACCACTGAAAATTTATTTCCAGCAATTGAAAGAAGACTGTTTGTTTTTATTCCAAGACAGGAGAATAAAATCTGGGGCTTTGTGACCTTACGTTTATTATCAAAGATTTTGCCATTTAGGAACATTTAATGAAATATAACAAAGGCAAGTGCAGAGTCTTGCATCTGGGCAAGAACAACCCCAGGTTCCAGTCTAGGTTGGAGACTAACATGTTGGAGAGCAGCGTAGGAGTAAGGGACCTGGGGGTCCTAGTGGACAGCAGGATGACTTATGAGCCACCGTTGTGCTTTTATGCCCAAGAGGGCCAACAGCATTCTGGGGTGGATCAGAAGGGGGATGGTTAGAAGATGGAGAGAGGTTCTTTTCCCCCTCTACTCAGCCCTTGTGACACTGCATCTAGAATATTGTGTCCAGTTCTGGGCCCCTCAGTTCAACAAGGGTACAGAATTTCTGGAGACAGTCCAGTGCAGAGCCATGAAGGTGACAAAGGGAGTAGAAGAGCTCCCTGATGAGGAAAGGCTGAGGGAGCTGGGTCTCTTTAGCTTGGAGAAGAGGAGACTGAGGGGTGACCTCATTAATGTTGATAAATATGTGAAGGGTGGGTGTCAGGAGGATGGAGCCAGGCTCTTCTAGATGTCATCAAGGGGCAATGGGTGTAAGCTGGAACATAGGAGGTTCCACATAAATATTAGAAGGAACTTCTTCCCAGTGAGTGTGACAGAGCACTGGAAAGGTGCCCAGGGGTCTTGTGAAGTCTCCTTGGCTGGAGACATTTAAAACTCTCCTGGATACGTTCTTGTATGACTTGATCTAGGCGATCCTGCTGTGGACGGGGGATTGGACTAGATGATCTTTTCAGGTCCCTTCCAATCCCTTCTGTGATTCTGTGAAAGACAATTCTCTTTCTTCAATTCCAAATCTTCCATCATGGAATACTCATAGTTTTTTATTTAGATGTTGCTGCTAACCTATGGGATGAAAAAGATTACCGGTTTTAGCATAGTTTGATAGTTATTTCTGTCAGTAAGTGATGATTCACATTAAGATTTTAATTGTATTTTACGTGAGTGAAACGGTTTATTTAAATATTTTTCACACATATGAACCTCGTGAATAAATCATTTAAAAGTTTCTGCATGGTGAATTTCCACTGAGTTTATTCAAAACTAGTCACAGCTTTCATCAACGGTATATAAAATCCTAATCTTAGCACAGGAAATTAATTATATGGGAAAAAAATGAGTCAAACATCATTTATTAATAGTACATATGTGCATGTATCCCATGTTCTTTACCCTTTGAGAAGTTTAGTACTTACAAGTACTGTTTTGTTTCATTTCCTTAGAAGAATTGTTTTAAAATGAAACTTGTATAGTGAAATAAAGAACTTGCATACAAAAGGAAATGCATAATGCAATAACTAAGGTATACATTTCTTCTTTATGAGCTCTTCTGAACTGAAATTACCATTTCATTATTGCATGATTCACTAGAATTTCAAATAAGTTTCCAAATTATTCTCTGGAGACACTTAACACCCACCTGGATATGTTCCTGTGCCACTTGGTGTATGTGATCCTGCTCTGGCAGGCTGATTGGATTAGATGGTCTTTAAGGTCCCTTCCAATCCCTGATGTTCTTTGATTCTGTGAAGTATTCTTGTGCCTTCCAGTGTAAGGGTAGATGAAGTCTACATTACCAAATTGTCCCATTCTATATTACTCCATGCCCTTATTTCTGTAAGCACAATGCTTCCTTCTTGAACTCTGGTCTGGGGTAAACCAGACACTTTTCTTGACAAGAAAATCTGGCTGTGGGGCAAAGAGTAGTGTAGAGGTACCACACCAAAAGTGCAGAAATGAACTACACCCATTTTGTCCTCTCTATCCTATACAGCCTTCGCTGTGTGTCAGGAGATTTTTAGATACATCCTCCTCTTTCTTCTTTGTATGCCTCTGCCATCCACATGCAGTGTAAAAAGTGGTAAAAAGGTACATACATCAAGCTGCAAAGCAACTTTTCTACTAATAATTTTTTCTAATGAAAATAATGCCAGAGCAAAGAAAAGCCACATGATGAACAACCTGTCAGAATAAGCAGAATAGGACCAAGGCACAGGCCCCAGAATTTTGTACTCATGCTGCTAAATTGTCAGTTCCATTCATAGCAGTCTCCAAGATGGTACATGGTTCAGGGATTAGATTGCGCTAAGGGCTGTTATCTCTTTTACAGTTCAGATACAGACCTCTGTTCAGGGAGTTGGAGTATTTCTTTAGAGAGATATCAACTGCACTTGCCAATTAGCCTTAATGACAGACAGTGGTCTGTCTTGTTTAGTGATGTATGTCTAGTACTGTGTCCAGTTTTGGGCAGCTCGATACAAAAAGGATGATTTGCTGGGGTGTCTTCAAAGAAGGGAAGTAAGATTGATGAAATGTCTCAAGAACAAGCCTTCTGAGGAGTGTCTGAGTGATCTGGGGCTATTTAGTCTGAAGAAAAGAAGTCTGAAGACAGTCCTTATTGCCAGTTACAACTACACAAAAGAAGGTTGTAGAGAGCTGTCGGTCTTCTCTCACAAGTACCAAGAGAACAGAAGATAACAAGAAGAATAGGCAATGACCTCAAGTTGTGCCAGGGTAAGTTTAGGTTAGACATTAGGACAAACTTTTTTATTGGAAGGGTCATTAGGCATTGCACAGGCAGCCTGGGGAGGTGGTCCATCCTTGGATGTGTTTTAAAGTCATGTAAACATGGAGCTTAAGCACATAGTTTAGTGTGGGCTTGACATAGTAGACTAATGGTGGACTCGATCTTAAAAGTCTTTTCCACCCCAAATAATTCTGTGATTCTATGTCACTCATATACCTTTGAAATCTTACTGTAGAACCTTGTCCATCTTAACCAGAGAAAAAACCTAAAGATACTTATTAAGTAGATGGAGCATGTTTATGTGCAAACAATTGACAATTTTTTTCTTTTTTATAGATACAAAATGTGGCATCTGCTTTCACAGTGAACTCAGGATTTACTGACTGGCGCAAATTCTTGCTAGCAGCTGCACAGCCTTGGCCAGTGCCGTCTGTGACACAACTTCTAAAAATGCTACATAGTTTTGAGTCTGTGGGTGTAGCTGGATCAGGTGTTATTACAGAGGAACACTATATGCAGGTTGTAATTGTTTTCACATTGGCCCAACTCCCTGAATTGAATTATGCATTGTTCAATTTATTCACACTTCAAAATTCA
>VXBP01005139.1:32917-43708 GCA_013400115.1 Rhinopomastus cyanomelas | reverse complement strand
ACTCCTGTGCCCACTTGATGGCAGGTTACATTTTAAGTAGTACTATCTCTGATACAAACGTTTTCTCCAGGTGAGATATGTTCTTGTTTTTTGAAAGGACTTTTTCTATTCCGTTCATATATCAGTGATCTGTCAGCATACACAATGATGCATAACAAATGCCAACAAATAAATAAGATTAGAAATTCTATTACTTTTTCATTTGTTTTTTTCTTTCTGGATTACAAGTCTTTTTGTTCCTGACTAGAACTTCTAAGTGATTTGCCATTGTCAACACATTCAACAGGTGAAATTTATTCCTTCATATTAGTTTGACTACACCTATACATAAATGTGCGTTTATGAATGCACTTCTGAATGAAACTGTCTTTAAAGATATTAAACTAGATTATTTATATGGAAGAACCAAGCCTTTTCCACTGCATAGTTTTGTCTATTAAAGTTGGCCTGTTAAGGAGTTTTCTTCAGCCATTTATATTATTTCTTCTTACAAATTTTGCCTGTGACTGTCACAGGCACAGTAATATTGAAAGAATCACACGTTTTAGGAACTCTGCGTTTTCATTGTGATTAATTTAAAGAAATATGGGATATATTCTACTTCTTTAACGCTTTCTTTTGAGTGAACGTCATTCTTATAGTAACTCCTAGTAACAAGGTAGCTTGATAATTAGCATTTAAAAGAGGCCCTTGCATGAAGCTTCTTCCTTCTAAATCAGACATTCATTGAGATAGGAGTCCCTCTAAGGGACTAGGATTTCTAATAAAAAGATCTTTACAAAAACCGCACTTATTAGTATGATGATCAATTATTACAATATATGTATTACAATACTCAGCCTTCATTTAATATTATGCAACTCAGGAATCATTCAGAGCTCCATGTATCGTTTGACAAAGTTAAAATGCTTTCTGTCTAGGGTAGGTTCATATTAATTTTATACAGCAAGGCTTATGAGGTGGACCATAGTTCTTAGTCAGTACTTTGGCAGGAAAAGGCACTGCTGAATCACTTTCTACTCATAGGCAGTAGCTGTAATACTTATGAAACTTTGAAGTGTTTTTCATGTGGTGTTTTAAATGTCCTGGTGCCCTTGAGAGGGAAAATTTAAATCAGTCTTTAAATACCTAGTTTAAGAGAGAGACCTATGTTAAGTTTCTCTTTATCACATACTCCAGCCAAAAAAAACCCCTATATAAAAAATACTATTTCATACATTAAAAATAACAAAAATAACTATTCTCATAACAGAAACATTGTTTGCTTTATTAAGCGTAGACGCGGTAAATCTGTTGCAGTAGTACTTCACCTGTGTTTTGAGGTTATTTAGTTTTGGTTTCCTCTGCAGAACTAGTAGTTACATAAAGAAAACTTCTTTTCATTCTGAAGACATTATTATATGCTGTTCTGTGAATTTCTTTTCTGCATCAGATTACAATTTTCAGTCATACCATTCTTACTTTCACACTGATACTTAACATGTCTTTCTGTGGCGTTACTAGAGCATAAAATTTGCACTTCCTACACACATGAACACATTGACATTATCGGATATGTCTCTGCATATAATTTTCTCCACAATTTTCAGCAGTACTTTTCTCAAACTTACCAGGAGCATAGGCTTGTACTTTGTGTTTAGAACTCTCATAATAAAATTCACATTCTATCACAACAGAAGCAGTACAGCTAACTGAGATCCTCATCTGCTTCATGTGGTAATGATAAGTACTGATAATGAACTTGCTGAAGGTTCCATTTGCTAACATTTACTTTAGCTGAACCGGAATCGAAACTTGTTTTTGTGACTCAATGTGTTAAAAAGGCATCTTTCAACAGAAGTATGTCTTAGCGTCCAAGATAAATGTCAATACTAACTTCTAGAACAAAGGACTGGTAAAGTTATCTTTTAACACGGTTATTTTGTGTTCAGTGACGTGCTTCTGATATTTTACAGGTCATGTGAGGCATTGTTACATACCGGCACTTCCTGCTTTTGAAAAAAAGCTGTAACTTCAACATATGCAGAAAATAAATCTCGGAATATGCATTTGTATTTAATTAATTTTATTTAAAAAATCTTTTATTTTCATTTCCTTTAGTTTAAGTTCAGCCTGAAACATGACATATAAAAAAGAAGCTTTCTTGAAGATTTGTCTCTCAATGTTCTGACTGAGCACACTGTAATTTTTTAAAACTGCTGAAGGGCGTGTTGTTGTGTGGTTAATATGTAAACATAATCTCTGTGATGTCAGTGGTACATCAGAAACTCATTTAGAATTTGCCATGAAAAATGTTCTGTGTGTTTTCATTAGTGCATTGAGCATACGTAATACTTAAGCTGGGTAATGGTGGTCTTTTGTCAGAAAGCCCATCGAAAGAAAGGTAAATTTGGCTGTGACATGAAATGAACTTTTAATGTGTGATTTTCCTTTTTCACAGGATGTTAGAGTCTTTCTCCAAAGATCCAAACAAGCACAATCAGCTGATGGAAATAATGCCACATGTAAAGACATGGATGCATAAAATATTGTTCTTCACAAACATTTATAAATTAAATTTTTTTAAGGTTTTTGAGGTGTGTCTTAGTTCTGCACTCCTCTCGTCCATGGGAAGATTGTTTATTGTTGCAAGAGAAAATTTCCACTGCAATTACACATTTTCTGTTATTTCAAATTTTAAAAAAACCAAACCAACAAATAAACCCTAGGGGAAGTTATGATTATTTCATATTAAATTATCTGATTATATCTAAATAACATTAAAGCAGTTTCTGAACTTAAATAGATTTGACAGTGTGTTTATTTCTAATTTGTATGAGGACACAGTATGTCCAATTCTTGCAAGTGAGTTGTATGTGCAATTTTTTAATTCAATAAATTTTGACTTATTAAATACCAAATTTTTAAAAAACATGGTGCAATTCATAGCTAATAACAACTAAATTAAAACAATGTTTTCTCGTAGGTGGGGATAAGCTACAAAAAGGACTTAATATGCATGAAAGTTCATTGCTTGTTGACAGCAGAGATGATGAATCTTTGCTATTCAGTCTGTTTCTAGTGTTCCATTACAGCTCGGCTCGACTACTGTCCACTGAAAATCTACAAGTTCTTCCTCCAGTGCAACAACACATGTATCCCAAGGGTGTGGGTGGCACAGGGTGCTACTCTCCTCCCATCATGTTGCCCTGGGCAGACCACTGATGATGCAGCATGGTATGTGCTACACCATTTGTGGTTCCACTGGTAATTCTACACATAATATCAGTAGTCACTAAATTTACAGTGATGTTGCACAAAACTTGATAATTGGCTAAGCCCTTTTTAAATTGTCACTGTATTCAACTGTATACTCCAGACGCGTCAGGTTTTCACATGTAAGAGGTATTTGCCTAAAAACCTCTGGCATACAATAACATTTGATAGACTTTGCCTTCTGTGGGAGGTTAAGCAGATTCTTGGTGGCTCTCCTTATTTACCGCTGAAGTGGTTGTTTCTTTTTCTGTATCCAGACTGACTCTTTATCTGGCTTTCCTGGAATTTGTGCTGGAATAGGTTTTCACATAAATCTTCTTGCTAATAAAGCGCTTGTGTTTCCTTGCAGTTTTATTAAATTTTTCCATTCTCTTATGTAAGACTAACTGACAGATAAAAGGAACTATTTTTTCATGGAACTTTTAAACACACATTTTAGAACTCTCTTTGTAATACAACTTAAAAATGTCTGATAAACCCTCAGTTTTGAGTGGTACTGATTCTTCTGACCTACAGTTTCAGCTTTACAGAAGACAAAACATAGCGGGTAACTGTGATTACCCTAATGCAGTATAGATTTTGATCTGCAGACAGTTGCTACCCGAGATGTTAGCAAATCTAGGTGATCCTGCTCTGGCAGGGGGATTGGACTGGATGAATCTTTGAGGTCACTTGCAATCTGTAATGTTCTGTGATTCTGCTTTGTCTGACCACCTTAGAAACACAGTAAGTATATACTTCCAAGATGCCAACTCATAGCTGAACACTGCTGTCATTCCAGGGTACATTTCACAGTACCCTCATAGCAACTGCACAAAACATTTGAAAATTTCTTGTCCTGTTTTGATTCAGCAAAGTGCTCACACATATGACACTCTGTAAGAATACAAATTGGTCCACTGAAGTCAGCTAACTCACAGGGAACCACAAACTTTTGCCCTTTGTTGAGAAATGCTAGCTGCACAGAGCAGTTTTAAATGTTTAATGTCTCTCTCTCACTTTTTAAGCAAATGTACTTGACATAGGATAGTACCAACATAACTTTTGCTGGTGTTCCTACTGAGGTTTCTAGATTTCCTGCCTGAGGTAGAAAACAATTATGTATCAAAAAGCAATGGCATTTTACAATAAAAAAGAGGAACTGCTGTAGATCTAGTTAGAAAATGACAAGCAGACTACCTGCAATATACATTCTGTTTTCTGTTGGGACAAAATAATACACATTTTGTCAGATTTTTATAACTTGCTGCTGTCAATAAAGGCAGGTTTATTGCTTTGTTGATTAAAGATGATCAAGTTTTGAAAGTCAAACCATCTTTATATGATGTACATAGCTCAGAATAGAACCCAGTAAGGTTATCACTTCAGACAAATAGTGTTGCGCCTCTTCGCTCTACATATTTTGTGCTAACCACAGTGGCACATTGTAGCTAAGTGCGCTCTCAGAAACAGATGCAACTTTTTGTGCCCCCGCAAGCCATGCTAAAACCTCAACATCCGTGTTTTACGGCTCACAACAGACTTTATGATATTTACAAATTAAGCTATTTTGTTACAAAAATAATTTCTTCACATTGTATGTACAACTCAGTGAAAATTTCATCCCTAATATTCTCAAAATGTTACATATATATACTATTCATACAAGACTGACATTTTTTCATCTCAGGTAAAAATATTACATGGACTAAAAAAAAACTACTACGCTTTTCTCTGGTTTTTGCGTATTTCAGAATGTACTTTTTTGCTTTTGATCTATATTTTGTTGTTTTAATAAAAGGAAGCTTTAGTTATTTTGTGTTAAATTCTGACTTCGCATGCTGGAGTTCTCCACATGAAAATAAAAAGGTGTTCAGGAAGGCTTGTCTACAGTCCGTAAAACTAAACAAGGTAAAAAGGAAATTCAGCTACAGACAAAATAAAATGGTATTTAGGCAAAGTTCTTCAAGTGTTGCTCAATTGTCATAAACCATTTGTATATTTTACCTGTGATCTAAACAGAACATAAACTCATTGCTGATAAAGATGGAAAATAATGGCAAATTGTGAAGCAATGCAAATAACAAAAAATAAATTGGATTTCAGTGTGAAATGTCAAACAGTATGTTTCTCTATGCTAAAGTAAAGGCATAATTTAAAAAGTGAAGAATGTATACCCTCACAAGAACAACTTACTCTTGTTAGCAGTCGCTGCTTGAGTATGATTCAGTATCACAGTAGTTATTCAGTTGACTTTGAGTTCCAAGCTTTATGTTCGGTCCCAGAAATATATAGAATAATGAAAGCATAGAACCATTAATGTAGTAAAATAATTTCAGGATCAAGTCCAACCCTTATGTCAGCCCTGCCAAGCCCACCACTAAACCATGTCCCTCAGCACCACATCTACATCTACATCACTATCTACAAGGATGGTGACTCTACCACTTCCCTGGGCAATCTGTTCCAGTGCTGAACAATGAGGAAGAGATTTTTCCCTAATATCCAGCACAAATGTACCTTGATGCAACTTCAGGCTCCTTCTTATCACATAAATGTTACTCGGGAAAAGACTTATCTTTGTCTTTACTAAAACCTTCAATCAGGTAGTTGTAAAAGCAGTAAGGACTCTTGCCAGCCTCCTTTTCTCCAGGCTAAACAACCCTCAGTTCCCTCAGCCACTCAGAAGACCTGTGCTCTATACCCTTCAACAGCCTTGTTGCTCTTCTATGGACAAGCTCCAGCAACTCAATGGTCTTCTTATATTGAGTGGCCTAAAATCAAATACAGTACCTGAGGTGTGGCCTCACCAGTGCAGAGTATAAGGGCACCACCACATCCCTGGTCCTGCTGGCCGTGGAAGTTCTGATATGAAATTGGTCCTTGCGATTTTGAAGGAGGAATGCTGACTAGATTTGCACTGAGATTTGGCAGCAGAGCCATTTCTTATGCAGTTTTCATATCTATCCTTTAAACAATTTGAAAACGAAAGTGTTCACAGAATAACCTCAAGAATTATGGGAACCATGTCTTTTGTCAGAAGGCTCCATGAACTCAATCTTCTTCCTTCATCAAAGGTAAACTTTATGGCAGTTCAGGTGCGAGTTTACAAGAACCCATGTAAGGCATCTTCATTCTGTTAGACCAAGACGAGCAAAGTTTAATGACTGAACAACACTGGCTTCCAAGTGGCATGCAAATTTTTAGCTGGGATAGGTTAGCTCTTGAGTGCTAAATGTTATACAAATTTCTTCATCACAGAAGACGTCACAATCAACAATCATTTTAAATAACTGCTCTTGTAGAATTAATATACATTGTTAAAAAGAAAACCTAAAAGTTTGGCTTTATGGTAATTTTTTTACAATGTATTTGATTATGTTTTCACTGCTTCTTTTAATGCTATATTTTCTCTACTTCTTAACATCACTTATTTCAGGTGTATTTTAATAACTGAAATCACTTGTCTCTCACCCTGTTCTTTCAGGAAACCAAACAAACCAAAGAGTACTGTTGAATGAGGAAGCCTCTCACACTTTTATTGATGCACATAAAATCTCTATGCATAAGTCAAATTCAGTGTTTCGTTCTGTGAATAATTCAGACTTCACACTGTTCTTTTTCTGGGGTGTGCTCCCTTCCTTTACATTAGTGGAATCTCTTCAGGCACATCCCTCAAGAAGCAGAGTCTGGGGCAGGAATCCAAGTAACCAGAACTATTTTATAGGCTGGGTTTGGGGTTTTTTTTAATTTAGAATGTGGCTATGGATGTCACACTGCCACCGTAAGAGCAAGAAAAGATCCTCAATCTGCTCTGTGGTCCATACCTCAAAATTTCCACTGAACAAGAGGTTCAGTCATGGTTTCCTTGTGTATTTTTTATAAATGAAACAAGCTATCTTGTGTAAAGTCTCTTAGCTTTGCTCAATTTTCTTACTGTGTGAAGACTGCTAAAGAGAAGTTCTCCAAAGCCTTGAGACAAGCACAGAATGATAGATAAAATCTGAAAATAAAGCATATTGCACAAACTTATTTGAAGTATCATATATATATTTAAAAAAAATGTCGTATTGGTAATTTTATCAGTACAAATTACTTGCTTTGGAACTGCTTTTGTTACCTTTAGCATTCTAGAAGAAATATGCCCATTTGTAAGTAGAAATACAATATTATTTCATTCCTAATTTTGCAAAATTTCCTGGCTGGGCAAAATAAAATATTGAATCATTCTGACATATTCTAGTATTAATTTTATGTGTTGATAAGATTTTGCCCATGGGATATCCCTACACATTCAAGATGAACACATGCAAAAGGCTACTCTTTTGATAGGAGTGACCTCTCACAATAACAAATCCTGAGCATTTTCTAGCTGGAGCTGGAGAGTAGTTTGTATGAAAAGGACCTGGGGATCTTGGTGGATGGCAAGTTGAACATGAGCCAGCAGTGTGCCCTGGTAGTAAAGACCAATGGCATCTTAGCATGTATTAACATAGCTATCACATTCCAGAAAGTTTTCATTATTGTCCAGCAATAAGCAGTGATGTCTAGTGGGTTTATCCCATTTTGGGCCTACCAATGCCAGGTACTTGAGCACTTGCTACGAGAGGAGACACTGAAGGAACAGGTCTTGTTCAGCCTGGAGAAGACCAGACTTTGGGTGAATCTAGAAACAGTTTTGTGATACCTGTGACAGTTTTAAAGGAGACAGTCAGATTTCTTACTGTGGTGCATGACAGTGGGACAGAGGAAATTGAACCATTTAAAACATAACTGGTTGTGAACGGATGTAAGAGAAAGTTTTTTCCTGATGAGAACATTCCTTCAGTGGAGCAGGTTACTGAAAGGCTATTCAAGGTTGTAATAGATTCCTTCCTTAATTATTCTGTGATATGAATTTTATTTTTCAGTTGTCTCATGTAAAATCATTGACTTATTGATGCAACACAGACATAGCCAAATGGCTTTTAACAACTAGTTCTCCTGAGGATGAAAACTGTGTTTTTTTGTAATAGAAGCACCTTGATGAAAGTCGTGAAAAACCAAACATCCCTCCATTACTGAGATCAAAAGGTATGATTTTGTCTATCTCCAGGTAGCACTGTTTCTAAGAAGAAGTAGCATCTTCCACTGTCACCCTTAAATGTATGTAAGGCTTTGCCACATATTCATAATGCACTTTATCATTAATTTATATAAAGAATTTTGTTTGATAGAGAGCTGTGTCTGTTTAGCCTGGAACAAGATCACTGAGGGGAGATCTCATAATGCTTATAATGACTAATGGGCAAGTGTCAGGAGGATGGAACCAGGCTCTGATCAGTGGTAAGAGGACAAAGGGCAGTGGGATTACACTGGAATGTAGGAGAATCATAGGATCATAAATGTTAGAAGAGATCTACATGTTCATCTAAGTTGTCAAACTAACCCCACTATGCCCACTAAATAAAGTCCCCCAGGGTCACAACTTTTTTAACACTTCCAATGACAGTGACTCAACCACCTCCCTGGACAGCCTTTTCCAATACTGGACCACTCTTTCATTGATTTTTTTTCCCCTAATGTCTGCTCTAAATCTCCCCTGGTACAGCTTGAGGTCAATTCCACTTGTTCTATCACTAGCATCTTCGAAGAAAAGACTGACCCCCACCTCTCTACAGCCTTAAACTTTTTTTATGGTGAGGGTAACAAAGAACTGAAGAGCCTGCCCAGAGAAGTGGAGTTCTCTGGAAACATTCGTAATATACATGAACATGTCCCTGTGTGATTTGCTCTAGGAGAATCTGCTCTGCAGCAGGGTTGGACTAGGTGGACCCCTAGCTTTCTATGATTCTACAGTCTGTGATAGTTGCTGTGACCCTCAGGGTTGGCCATCAGGAGCACTACTCATTAGTTCTGTTAAAGTGCTAGCCAATTTAACAGCAGAATTCAAGAGTTAAAAAAATAATCAATGCTTCCTCTAGAATGCTACCACTTTTTAAATAACTGTTTTAACAGAACATGTCTATTCTAGTCCTCCAGAGCCACAGACCCTCTGAAGAGCTAGGTACTTGCCCTTTCTGACAAGGTTCCTAATTAATACTATTGAATGTGTGTTTCAAAACCACAAATAATTACCAAAAAAAAAAAAATAAGAGGCTGAAGATGTCTTCCAGCACTGCAGTAGTTTGACAAAATATGTTTTTACCATCTTTCAGGTAATAGGACAAAATCCTGACCTAATATGGGATCTTCCGAGGATATTTCAGATGTTTAAAACATGACTTAAACTCAAATATGTAGTTGATTATATTAATTTAATTCATTTTGGCTTTCTCTGAAAAGTTTCCAAAGGCAATCATTTTCACATAAACGTGACTATTAATTTAATGCAAGGAGCTTTTAACCAGATTGACACGTGAAGGCCTAAATTAGGTCAGCCTGTGTGTGTTAGATATGTAACCTACTCAAATCAAATTAGGTCACCTCTCGGTGCCCTGCTTATTGAAATATGCCTCTAGAACAGGAGATCAAAAGAAACTGTTGAAACATGAACTAAGGAAACCAGAGTTAGTTGGTAGTACATCATCTTCACCTACCTTTGGCCATTCTACACTGAATTAACAAAGCATACTGGCAACACACCTTTCCTTAGTGTAATGATGTTATCATCATTATCATTTACTTGTTTATTTCTGTTGTTTGTCTGTCTGAATATAAGTGCTAAATCAGCTAGATGAAAATAGTTAAGGGTTCTCCACAATATATTCTCTGATTGCTCAGAAAAAGCAGCGATAGAAAACTTGCCCTTTCCTCATTCTGAATTTTAGAAAAGCATTACAGTCTTTCTTGGTGTTAATTTTTCAATGCCCACGCATTCTTCAGCTAAGGAGATGCAAGAGTGTAATTTAAGCTAGTACTTTCTTCTTTAGGTATGAACCTGTGATGATTAGGTATTTCTGTTATACCATAAGTTCCTTTGTCAATTAACATCTCTCTAATAAATCCTTATTAATAGATTGATTTGGTAGCTTGCAATAGGTGTAAGCTGGAACATAGGAGGTTCCACATAAATATGAGAAGGAACTTCTTCAGAGCGATGGTGACAGAGCATGGAAACAGGGTCCTGAGGGGTGTTGTGGAGTCTCCTTCTCTGAAGGCATTTAAAATCTGCCTGGATATGTTCCTGTTCAACCTGATCTAGGTGATCCTGCTCTGGCAGGAGGGTTGGACTAGATGATCTTTAAAGGTATCTTCCAATCCCTAATGTTCTGTGATTATTGTGTCCAGTTCTGGGCCCCTCAGTTCAAGAATGACATGGAGCTGCTGGAGTGTGTCCAGCATAGAGCAACGAGGATGATGAAGGAAGTAGAACACCTCCCTTATGAGGAAAGGCTGAGGGAGCTGGGTCTCTAGCTTGGAGAAGAGGAGTCTGAGGGGTGATCTCATTAATATGTATAAATCTGTGAGGAGTGGGTGTCAGGAGGATGGAGCCAGGCTCTCCTCAATGTCATGTAGTGATAGGATATGGGGCAATGGTTGTAAGCTGGAACATAGGAGGTTCCATATAAATATGAG
>VXBP01005139.1:20774-32912 GCA_013400115.1 Rhinopomastus cyanomelas | reverse complement strand
CAGTTGTGGAGTCTTCTTCACTGGAGACGTTTAATACCCACATGGATGTGTTCCTGTGTGACTTGGTCTAGGTGATCCTGCTGTGTCAGGGGGATTGGACTAGATGATCTTTTGAGTTCCCTTCCAATCCCTAATGAGTCTATGATTCTGTGCTTCTGTGATTCTGTGATAAGTAATTCCCTATAAAGAGTATTTTGCTGCTGACACATGCAGGTCTTTTAGCTTATTAAATATGCAAATGCACTATGAAAGCAGCATTAGAGCTTCCTCTACAGAAAACATGTTACATTCCTCACATGAGGGCAAAATATTTAATAAGCAAAAGCAGTTTGATTGTTTGCTGGTATTACAGCTGATGTAGATCATATCAAAATATTTGGAGTCTTAGTTAGGAAACACTGATCTGACCTCTATGCTAGTTAGATATACACATGTAAGCAGGCTAACTCTCTCAGAGTTAGAGAACAGGCTAAGCTGATAAATCAGCTTAGGTGCTGCTGATCAACTTTTCAGATCTTCATTATTCATTTGTCTTTTTTAACCTGCAGACAAATATTGTCAGCTGACCCGAACACAGTTACTCACCTGCTCTGTATTTAGAAATGCACACTCAGCCCCACGTAACATGGGTTTTCAAATTCTTACACTAGGTTAGGTTTAATTAGATTTGCTTGACAGAAGGTGCACAATATTTTGAAAAATATCTCATCAGAGATTTACAAGACAGCACTGCTACAATGGCGAGGTGATGGTGCTGTTTATGTAGTACTATTGCTCTCAAAAAGGCTGTTAGCTCAGATGAGTGCAGCGTCCCCAAAGCAGGGCACAGACATGGTTTTGGGAAAGCTGGCTAAACCTTTTGTTAATTCCTACTACAGGCATAATAGCTTTTGCGCACTTTATAGTTATTTAGAAAAGCTTTGTTGGCAATTCATTGAGGAGACAGAAGGTGGGAATAAAAATGTGACTATAAAATACTACCTGATTTCCAGATAGGCTTAACCTACTACCTGAAAGGAGAAGATGGACCAAAGATGGGGACAGCCTCTTCTCCTTAGTAGTAAGTGATAGGAATTGAGGAGATGGCTGCTACCTGTGCCAGGGAAGATTTAGGCTGGATGTTATTAATTAAAGGAAAGGGTCATTGAACATTGGAACAGGCTTCCCAGGGCAGAGATGGAGTCACCATCCCACAAAGTATTTAAAGGACAAGGAGGCATAGTGCTTAGGGTCATGATTTAGTGGTGGCCTGGCAGTGCTATATTAACTGTTGATGATCTTAAAGGTCTCTTCCAACCGAAGGGATTCTGTAATTCAGAATTGGTGATTTCATCTCACCAAGTATATGCGATGTGTGATTCTAGAACATGAATTCACTAAGGTAGAAGAAAGTCCATACAGACACATGGAGAGAGGAAACAGGCCTTCGTTTTTTTTCTCCTCTACAAATGAAAGATCAAGGAAAAGTTTGGTCATTCTATCTAGCCTCCAAAAGAAAAAAGGCTTTTAAGCTTAGAGCGCAAAGCTTAATAAAGTAAGCCCAGCCAGTGGAGCATGAGGTTAGAATTCCGTCTGAACAAGACATGCACAATTTTACAATTGAGAGTAATTGTAAGTATGAAAGAGCACCTAGTGTTCTGCACTCTCTTTTCCCTAATCTATTGCAATCACAAATGGACCCTTTTTCTGGAAACATGCATAAGAAGTACTAGGCTTTTCATTGTGAACATTAGGGTGAAGTTTCTTAAAATAATTGGGAAAATCTCCAGATGAATAACTGATTTAGTTTGAAATCAGTAACAAACAGTTCACTGATTTCAGTAGAGGCAAAAATTCACCCTATCAATATGAATGCTCAAAAACAAACTGATGGTAGGAAACAATCTTTGATTTTATCTAAGCACCAGCTCTGGTTTTGCTTTTTCTCTTTTTTTAATGTTTTGTTTTTTGCATTTGTCCTCATTTTGTTCCTTACCTCACCATTGTTTTTGTTGTTTGTATGTTCAGATGTGGTGGAGAAGAGGAAATCTGTTTCTTACTTCTAATTTGTCTGCTTCTGAGAAGCCACCCTAGGCCTTCATTTGTTCAAGTCTGGATCTTTTAAGGAGTCTTGCATTTTAACTACTCAGGCTTGCAAATGAGTGTGATAAAAATGAATTATAAGAGAGTTTCTCTCTTTTTTTCTTAGCACCAGACTGAGGCAAGACCAATTCAAATTAGGATAATTTGCTCAGGGGAAAAGCAAATCTGTGCTGATTACTGAGTACTCTATGTAATTCAGATAAGAAGTGGTGAAAATATGTCATGAGCTAAGCTTCAGAGGTCTCACCTAATTCAACAAAATTTAAAGGAAGTGGTGGGAGAAGAAAAAAGGCTAAATGTGCTGGGGTACTGAAAACACACTTCTTTTGAAGTAAAAGCTAATTCTTGTTAATACTGTTAAGCAGAATTCTGAAGAGATACACGTTAATTAAAAAAAATAATCAAAAAACAAGGGAAAACATCCTTGTATGGATTCTTTGAGATCCCATTGTCACAAAGCAAAGCTGAAACCTGCAGTTTCCTTTTCCCTTTGCTAAACGAAAGCAAAATATGAGGCATTCTTCATACCACTAATTTCTATCTTAAAAGGATATATGCATTGTGCAAGACTATAGTATGAAGTTCAGGTGTAACCATGCCACTACAATTACTAACTTACATTTTGCCTGAACCAGCTAGTTAATTTACTTGCAGTCAGCTTCTGTACTTGTCAGGGAGAGATACCCTTGCTGCAAAACCCTGACCACAAGACCATCCTTCTTCCCTTTTAGGCTTCCTCCCAGAAACAATGTGAATGGCATGCCCAGTTTTAAAAAATGCTGGTTTCATTGTATCACCATCAATCATTATGAGGTTAAAAAGGAAAACATGATGCTAAATCAATTGCGACACATAATATCTGAAATAGAGCTGTCATGGTATTGTAAAGTTTTATTGCGTGTTTAATCTGTTAATTTGAATTCCCAATGATTTCAGGTAATCCACTTTTTAAAATACTTACAACAGTTATTTGATATTGTACACACTGTCATTTCTAGTGAGAAATTTTAAATGCCCAGCAAAAATCCTACCGTGCTAAAATTAGTAGTAACATTTCCAGCTGCTTGTAAAGCTAGTTTATGATAGCTACAATACCCATGCAGCTCTGTAGTGGATTAGGTTATGAGCTCAACAGTTATAATGCTATTGGTAACCACCCAGAAATACAGCACAGAATTTCATTTGCCTGAAGAGCAGCAATTTATGGTTAACCATGATGTAATTACACTTCTGCAGAAGAAAATGTACCCCTATTTATAACTAGGAAAACAGTTTAAGCTTTGTCTGCGTGTGTGTATATGTGTTTATGTACATGTTATACACGTGTTCAAGAGGTGAACCACTGTAATGGAAAAAGATGAGAGGGAAAAATAAGCCTTTGCCTAAGTTGATGAGTTGCCCTTAGCTTTCCCAGGTTGCCCTGAATGATGAAGTGAGCATGGGCACTGCAAGGCACGTTCATTGTTACTGGAAGCTGGAGGCTGCTACTTTTTAATTACAACATTTAGCAAGGTGAGACAAATACGGGGCCTTCTGAAAGAACTGACAACCACTTATGTTAAACTGATGTTGCAAGGCCAAAAGCTAGGAACTTGTCAAACCTAAAGTTACTAAGTCAAAACTCTGCTATTCTGATGTGCAAGGATGTCTAAAGATGTTGCTACTGAAACCGTGACAGTGAGAAATCATGAGTGTAAAGTTACTACAGATAACAAAGGAAATTAAATTCAAAACATTTCATAGCATGTTTAAATGAAGAATAGAATACTAAAAGGTGAGGAAATTACCCCTACATTTGCCTTTGCTCTGATGTCTTTGTTATCACAGTATCACAGTAATGATAAGGTTGGAAAAGACCTTAAAGATCATCCAGTCCAATCTAAATCCAAATAAATCCAGTAATCCCAGCACCTAACATCTAGATCAGGGGGTGGAAGTGAATGCAAGGAAAGGTGGAAGGAGGTGATTAAAGACATTTTTTGAGGTATTTAACAGTCAACTACACTCAGACAGTAGAAAGATGCCCAGGCTATGTCTATATTGCCAAAAATAAAACATTCTAAGACTGTTCTGCCCTGATGCTAAGCTCAGGCTGGATAATATCTAAGCTGTGTAGGATTAAACTTTCAAGAGTATAATGGTTAAATCCACACAAGGAAGGGAAGGGGAAGGGGAAGGGAGGGGGAAGGGAAGACTTTGCATCTTGCCAAGCACCATAATTTATGAATCATAGCCTCATAAAGATTGGAAGAGACCTACAAGATCAGCTAGTCCAACCATGAACTTGACTGGACCCTGCCCACTAAACCATATATCTGAGTGCCAGATCTACAAGTCTTTTGAAGACCTCCAGACTGTGATTCTGACACCTCACTGGACAGCCACTCTATCAGTGAAGACATTTTTCATAATGCCCAATCTAAACCTTCCCTGGCACAAATTAAGGCCATTTCCTCAGGACATTTGTCCTATCACCAATGACTTCGGAGAAGAGACTGAACCCAACATGTCTACAACCTCCTTTTAGGTAATTGTAGAGAGGAATAAGCTCTCCCCTCAAACTCCTTTTCTCTAGACCAAACAAACCCAGTTCCCTCAGCCACTCCTCCTAAGACCTGTCCTCCAGGACCTTCACTAGCTTCCTTGCTTTTGTTTGGACATGTTCCAGCATCTCAATGTTCTTTTTGTATTGAAGTGCTCAAAACTGAACACAATATTCTTGGTGAGGCCTCACTTGTGTTGAATACAGAGGTGCAATCACTTCATTAGTCCTGCTGGACACACTATTTCTTGTGTGGGCCAGGATGCCATTGACCTTCTCAGTCACCTGGGCACACTGTTGGCTCATGTCCAGCTGGCTGTCAATTAGCATCCCCAAGTCCTTTTCCTTCAAGCACTCTTCATCAAGCTTGTAGTATTGCATGGGGTTGTGACTGAAGTATAGGGCCTGGCACTTGGTCTTGTTAAACTTCATACAACTGATCTTGGCTCATCAATGCAGCCTACCCAGGTTCCTCTGCAGAGCTTTTTTACCCTCCAGCAGATCAACACACCTACCCAATTTGGTGTCATCTATGAACTTGCTGAGATTGCACTCAATCCCCTAATTCAGATAATCAATAAAGATGTTAAACAAGACTGTCCCCAGTACTGAGCCCCGGGGAACAGCACTTGTGACCAGTTGTCAACTTGATTTAACTCCATTCAACACAATCCTCTGGGTTCAGCCATGCAGCCAGTGTTTCACCCAATGAAGAGTCCACCTGTCTAAGCCATGAACCGTCAGCTTCTCTAGGGGACTGCTATGTCAAATGCCTGACTGAAGTCCAGGTAAACAACATCCACATCCACTAGACAGGTCACCTAGTCATAGAAGGAGATCAGATTGGTGAAGCAAGTCCTACCCTTCATAAATCCCTGCTGGTTGGCCCTGCTCCCCTGGCTGTTCTGCACTTGCTGTGTGAGCAGCTCAGGATGAGCTGCTGCATAATCTTCCCCAGAACTGAAGGCAGGCTGACAGGCCTGTAGTTGCCCAGGTCATTTTTCTGCCTCTTCTCATGGAATGTCTCCCATTAAATGCTGATAAATGATAGAGTGGCTTGACAAGCTTCTCCATCAGCTCCCTCTACATTCTTATATGGATCCCATCTGGCCCCATAGACTCAGGAGTGTTCAGGTGGCACAGGAGGTCATTCAATTCTTCCTCTCAGACTGTGGAAAGTGCATCCTGTTCTTCATCCCTGTCTTCCAGCTCAGGAGTCTGAATACCCTGAGGATAACTGGACTGGTCATTAAAGATTTAGGCGTGGAAAGCATCAAGTACGTCAACCTTGTGTTCATCTTTTGCAATAATGTTCCTCTCCATACCTAGTAAGATACCATTTCCACCTGCGACAAGCGAGACTTCTTCAAAAGTCAGAGATTTCTCTTATGCAGTGATCTGTTGTCAGCTGATCTATGAGAAACATGCAGACCACAACCATTCATTCCCAACACGTACAACCAGCAGCAGGTTGCTGACATGTTAGTGGCTCATTAGATAAAACAGTTCTAGCACATAAACCACAGGCAAAAGTGTCACGTCGCACCCACACCTAAGTGAACCACTTGTACATCTTTAGGGTAAATAAAAAATTCTGCATGGGTGAACACGTTTTTCAGAAGTAGCTTTATGTATTTCTACGCAACAAAACAGTCTGGTAGGTAATGAGTTTAGACATGGAATGATACATGGCAAAATGAATTTCTGTATCTTCTTTAAGATGGAAAACCCAACAAAAGAGCTGAATTTTAATTAATCAACTAAATCCTTTGAGATGTAGTAAACACTTTCATCTGATTTGAAGATGTTAGATTTTTGTGGGTTTGCACAAAAATGCTTTTGGAAAAAATTATATAATTAGTGAAGCTGTGAAATCTATCACTGTGTGTAGTTCTGGAAATTGTTAACTCCAAATAGTTGAAACAAAACTTAACTCCTCTAGTCTTTGCTGCTCACTCACTTTGCTGATCATAGCTGGTCTTTGCTGATCATAGAAGGAGATCAGGTTCATGAAGAAATTCCTGACTCTAATAAACCCATGCTGACAGAACCTGATCACCTGGTCATGCCAGGCTTCATTCTGCTCTGCTTTCCTCAGTTCCAGCACCAAGTACTGGGCAGTCAGAGAACAACTGGTCTTATAACTGAAGTCTGAGGCAAAGAAGGCATTCTGTACCTCAGCTTTTTCCTCATCCTTGATCAGTCTTCTTCCTCCAGCATCCAATAAAGGACAAAGATTCTCCTTAGCCCTCCTTTTGCTCTTAATGCACTTACAGAAGCATGTTTTACTGTATTTTAAAGCTGAACATGGATTAAGTTCTAGTTGGCTTTCATCCTTCTAATTTTCTCCCTGTAATAGTCTCACAGCATCCTTGTACTATTTCTGAGTGGCTTGCCTCTTCTTCCAAAGATCATAAACTCTCTTTTCTTTAACCCTGAGTTCCAGCCAAACCTTTCTATTTAGCAAGGTCAGTATTTTTCCCCTCCAGCTCACCTTTCAGCCCATGGCATGGCCTGATTCGGAATCTTTAATATTTCCTTCTTGAAGAATGTCCACCTTTCCTGGGTTCCTATGCCTTTCACTACTACATTCCCAGGGACTCTGTCAACCATTCTCCTAAATAAGCCAAAATATGCCATCCAGAAAACTGAATTGAGAGTTTTACTAACCCCTACTTACTCACTCAAACCTTAAAAACTCTGCCATTTCATGATTCCTACAGCCAAGACAGCCACCAGCTTCCACAAATCCTTTTGTGTTCACAAAGAACAAATTTAGCGGGGAGTCCTCTCTAGTTTTCTCACTCATCTGCGCTTTCAGAAAAGCATCTTCCACACAGTCTAACAACATTTCAAACTGTTTCCTTTCTGTAGTATTTCCTGCAGACATCTGGGATATTGAAGCCCCCCAGGAGCTTCATGATTGTGAGACATCTCTCAACTGCATATAGAAGATTTAATCTTCCTCTTCATCCTGGTTGTGTGGTCTATAACTCCTTCAAAAATGATAGTCCCAGAAGGAGAGATGGTGGATAGTTTTGATTGTCTTGAGCATAAGGATGGTAATGATAGGATTGACTGTTCATGGGTAAGAACTGGGGCAAAGGCCAACCAGGCAAAGCTCAATCCTATCATCACCATATCCCTCTGGGGCTATCTCTTTTGAGGACTATAACCACGCAATGCAGCACAGCACTTGTGCGAGTCATCACATCATGCTTCTGTGATGGCAACTATATAATAGTTTTTCTGCTCTACAGTGGCTTCCAGCTTCTCCTGTTTGTTGCCTATGCTGCAGATATTTGTACTGACTCACATCATTTGGGGGACTGTTATTGTCACCTTTCTGAGGGGAGAAGTCCTGACCTTTTCCAGACACATCCGTATTTTCTGGCTCATCTATATCTATCTCTTTTGCCTTTACTGTTGCATGGCACTCAATACTCTGCCTCCACTGGGATGTCAGACTGAAGGACCTTGCTAGCATGAGGTCCTTCTCTTTTTACCTCAGAACAGAATACTTCGGGTGTTCAGCGCACATGAATTACTGATAATTTTTGTATTAGTAGGAACACTTTTGTAGTATTCAGAACTAACTTTTCAAGCTATTTCAAATATTGGCTCTGCTACATAAAAAGGAAAACACAGGTTTTTAATAGCTTCATGCTTGAACGCCATTTTATCATTCGTATATGTATGTATGAGTTAATTCTCAGGAAACTTCAACATCCAGCATGTGTTTGTTGAAATACCACTTCGGAGACAGTGTAAACCACAGCTGGATAGCAAAAGTCCCCAGGGCAGGTTGAACATACCCATACAGGACCGAAGTTACATGTTTGTGGCAGAGGCAGACATGCCTCTGTCTTGCTCTTGAGTCATGGTGCATTTTCCACCCTGCACCCCTTGTTGACGTGCTCAGCTACTTAGTTAAACTCAGAGTTCACATCACAGCTTCACGTGACTGCAAAATTTAATAGAAAATAAAATGAAACTAGCATAACACAGCAAATCAAATTTTGTGAAGAAATCACTTTCATTTTTCTGTGATCTCAGAAAGGAGCAGAAATTAAAAGTTTTCTTATTGCTGCTACTTCCTAAGTATAAAGACACAGTTCATGATGTAACATGTGGTTGGTTAAAATTCTGACTTTCCCAAACTGCAGTGACCTGACCAGAAATCGATACTCATTCATTTAGTGGTTTCAGCTACAAACTACTGCCAGTGAGGTTGCCTTCATGAGGTCTTCAGTAGGGCAGAACAGCAAAGCACTCCAAATTATGCAGTTGTGTTAAAATGTTAGTGCTGTTTCCAATCTGTTTGCCTAACCAGCAGTGTCTGTGCTCAATTACTCTTCCAAATTTCAGAATGTTTTCAGATATTTGAATTAGATGGACAACTGCACTAACAAAAAAGGATACTAAAAGAATCAGGATAGTGGCAGGGTTCATAGTCAGCACTGCTGAGTGAGTCATCACTCTGTGAGATGACACTAATATTTTACTTATCTTATAAAATCAGGCTTTGTGGTGTTGTTTTTTTAATGACAAGCCTCAAATCAGAGTGCGGTAAATAGACTTTGGTATTTCTTGTTTACGAAAATAATGTTTGTGATGGTGTCTGCATCCTCTTTGCTGTGAGACTCAAGATAACTGCGAAAGACATAGGAAACCCATGTAGCAAGCCTGCCATGGGAAGAGCAGCATGGCTGTAACTCCTGCGTGCCTTTGAAACTGTACTTGGCAATGGTAGCTCTTCAAATGGACATCCTCCTTTATATATTGCCAATCTTCTTCTGGCTTTTCCTTTATAGAAGGAAATCAGTACTCCTTCTATAGTATAAATCAACATAAAACCATGCCAAATTCTGGGTTTCTCCAGAACGTTATGCATACATTTTCCTGGAACTGCTGAATGACAGTCCACAGACAAAAATAGAGCTGCTCCACGTAGCCTTGCAGCTGGGTAAATGGGCCATAAAATGACACAAACATTTTCTGAACGGACAGCTTCACAAATATGATCCTGCAGAAGAAACTATGGACAGTCCTTTCCAAAACAGTTTCTTAAAGGCAGGAGCAGAAACCTGTTTGTGCTGATCTGAATATTTAGAGGTAACGACCAGCTTCTAACACATCAGTGTAGGGAGAGTGTGCAACTGTGAAAATAAACAATAGGTAATAAAAAGTGACACAGCAGCATTTTCAAAAGCTTCCCAGTGACTGAGAAGAACAAAACATGTTGAAATAATCTTTCCCCCTCCCATTTCTCTCTGTCACAGAAAAGCTTTTCCTAGAGTGGGCACTAAACTGGAAGATTCCATTTTGAATCACAAAATCATTAGGGATTGGAAGGGACCTTGAAAGATCATCTAGTCCAATGCCCCTGACACAGCAGGAACACCTAGAGCAAGTTGCACAAGAACACATCCAGGGGTGTCTTAAACTTCTCTGGAGAAGGAAACTTCACAGCCCCCCTGGACAGCCTGTTCCAGTGCAGTCACTCTCACTGTGAAGAAGTTCCTTTGGATATTTATGTGGAACCTGCTATGTTCCAGCTTATACCCATTGCTAATAGTTTTTTTGCAATAATCGGGGAGCTGAAGAACTTAATGCAAAACCTGAGAAAGAGCAAAGCTATCATTCCAGCATCAACTGCAGTGCAATTCCCTGGCCTGTGCACAGTTCACGTCACACAAGCACACACAAATACTGAGTGTCTTAGCATGTAAAAACAAACGGTGTTGCTGGAAGAAGCAAATAAATCGTTGGCTAGCACAAAACGTTTTCACTGATGTTCAAAGTGTTGTGAAGTTCGCATAAGAAATTAAAACATTACACTGCATACATCAGCGTTATGGTCTTGAACCACTGACTAATATATCTGTGGCTGTGGAGCATCTCACCACTCCTATTTCTCACAGGTTATAGCATCTAGCAGTTGCAACTTCTACTGACTTTCCTTCAGGCTGAATCTGTGCAGCAAAGTGTCTTCTGGATCCAAACTGGAAGGGAAACGAAATATTCAGAGGATGGAAATGTTCAAGAAAGGAAGTGCAAATGCTGCACATTAGCTACTTGCCCAAGGGAAGGCCTGGCTACACAGTATCACTTCTGGGAGTGAGGAATGGCATGTGTCATGACATGAAGAATGTTTGAACGCTGATGTTGCACTACTGAGTTTAGTGTATGGTTTATAGCATCCTAATAACTTCACAAGAGCAGGTCACAAGCTGTGAGGGACTCAGAGGCGTGTGTCTTCTGTCTAGCCTTGGGCTAAGCGGTCGTGCTAGATGGAGGAAGGGGCCCATTGTCCTTGTGTCTCATTTAGTTTCTGGCTTTTTCTGCTCCTCACATGGGCAGGAACCTGTTTTCCTATGTTCAGATGCAGTTGACCTCCCTCACTGCCCTGGCCTGCCTCCTCTAGACACTTGAGTTGTGATAAAGGGAGAAGAGTGGTACCAGACCACCAGGTCTCTCCTGTTTTTCACCTCAGTCTCCCTGAGCAAATAACTAGATAAGTAAAGAATTGCCTTTCTACATGACCACAGATAGAAATAGTGCACACCCAGTATCACCAGCCCACTTGGAAGTCCATGGTCAGACTCATCACCCTGTTTTATGCTGTTCTGGCACATACTGTCTTAAGATCACTCTCCTGGCTGAACCTTGGGTTGCAACAAGCAAATGCTTCAGCAGCTGGTGTCTGTTGTAGTTTCATTTTTCTGCTTGACATTCAAAGTTTTGTTTCACTCCCTGCTTTTAATTTTTTCTTTTCCAAGCCAAGGTGATTCTTGGAATTGTCAGGTCGTGTAGCAGGAAAATTAGAGAGGCAAAGGTCCAACTTGAACTCAGGCTGGCCATTTCTGTTAAGGACAATACTTTTTACAAGTACATCAATGGAAAAAAGAGGGGTAGTAATAGTCTCCACTCCTTACTGGATATGGAGGGAAATTTAATAACTAGAGCTGATGATAAGGCAGAGGTACTTAATGCCTCCTTTGCCTCTGTCTTCAACAACAGGGTAGACTGTCTTCAGGACGACTGGTTACCTAAACTGGCAGATAGGGACAGGGTGCAGTGTAGTTCCCCTGTTATCCAAGAGGTTCTGGTTAGAGACCTGCTGATTCATTTGGATCCCCATAGGTCCATGGGACTGGATGGGATTCACCCCAGAGTGAGGAGAGAGCTGGCAGAGGAGCTTGCTAAACTGCTCTCCATAGAAGTCGTTGATTACAGGGGAGGTCCCGGATGAATGGAAGATGGCAGATGTGACCCCAATACACAATAAAGGTCGGAAGGATGATCCAGGTGACTACAGACCTGTTAGCCTCACCTCAGTTCCGGGCAAAGTTATGGAACAAATAATGCTGAGTGCTATCATGCAACATCTGCGTGATGGCCAAGAGATTAAGCCCAGTCAACACGGATTTAGGAGGGGAAGGTCTTGCTTGACCAGCCTGATCTCCTTTTATGATCAAGTAACTCGACTGGTCGATGAGAGGAAGGCTGTG
>VXBP01005139.1:0-20452 GCA_013400115.1 Rhinopomastus cyanomelas | reverse complement strand
AGGAGGCTCAGGGGTGACCTTATCGCTGTTTATAACTATCTGAAGGGTGGTTGTAGTCAGGCAGTGGCAGGGTTCTCCCTGGCCACTGGAGACAGGACAAGGGGTCATGGTCTTAAACTCCATCAGGGGAGGTTTAGACTTGACATTAGGAAAAAAATTGTCACTGAACGAGTGATCTGGTTTTGGAATGGGCTGCCCACAGAGGTGGTTGAGTCACCATCTCTGGAGGTGTTCAAGGTTAGTCTGGATGAGGTTCTGAGTGGCATGATCTAGATGTTAGATGTTAGGATTACTGGGTTTACTTGGATTTAGGTTGGACTGGATGATCTTTAAGGTCTTTTCCAACCTTATCATTACTGTGATACTGTGATGGTCTAGAGTGTGAGGATACCCTTGTCTCAACCTGTGGAGCCTTCTTTGTTTGCTCAGATGACTGTAAATACTGAACTTTTAAGATTTGTGGAAATTGAGTTTCTAGAAATAAGACCCTAAACATCCTTTTTAAAACATCCAAGGACACTTCAGATTTTATGAGCTGGACAACCACTACAGTTTCATAGGATTAAGGAACTGCCTAAAAGCAGATGTTTTGGACCTTTTACCTCAGTCAAACACAGAAGTACTGTGATGAAGCTCTGTATGTCTGTGTCTATGTCTTCTCTTTCAGGTTTTTTTGTCTGGTGTGTGGGAGATGAATTAAAATGTCTTATTGTGTTTTTTCCCTGAATTGAGTATGTTGTTTCCTTGTCTGTAGTTTTGTAAGTGATTTTCTTAAACCCTCTCTCTGTGTTTAGGACTTCAGCTAAAAGTCCTTGGTAAAATACAATTGGAGTCAATGAAAAGGACTCACTTCACATGGTTCCCACAGATACTTTAGGTTGCAGCTGAGAGAAGAATGTGATCTACCAGCTTTATCTTTCTCAGCAGGTACTGATAGAAGACATATCTAGCATATATGCAGAAGCCTTCTGCATTTTTGGAGGCAAAGCAGAATCATTATGAATTAGGAGGCAAAATCAGTGTGAATTTATTGCAATTAGGAAGTAATCCAGCCTTCTTTCAGCCTCTTCTGGGTCCTGACTCCTCAGTTGCCCTAAGATTTACACTCTCACAAATTTGGTTTCCTATAGGGAATTAGAAGGCAACAAGGTGAGACTGATGAACTCTAATACCTTTTAGAAATCAAACAGCTTTTGGAGAAGAGACCCAGAAGTAAAACAAAATGTAATTTTGGTTCAGGGTTTTTCTGTATACTGGGTTCTTTTTCTTTTCATTTTGGTCCTTCATTTCCCCACCCTGACAAATTGCAGCTATGGCAACCTGGAAATGCCCCAAGTGGCAAAGCTGTGATATTAAGACTGTTCAACAAAAATATTATGTCTAAAAAGCCATCTTCTCTAGGTTTGCTCCAGCTGAAACAGGAAAAATGAAAAAAAAAAAAATCAAAGCGATAGCCCACTCAATTGTAAACAAGACAAATTTAAAGTGAGAAGGTGTCATTTCTAGAGAGTGATCAGTTTACATAACAGAGCCCTCCTTTATTGATATTTCAGCCTGGAAATTAGGTAGAAATTAGTCTAAGGGTTATCTATAATTATCTATAATAATATGATGCTGAATTAATATAAATATATATAGATATATAAGCCAGGTTCTGAAACCCTTAAACTTTTCCAAAGCAAGCCAGAGACAGGCCTGAGGCATATGAAGCCACCAGGACACAATGACATTGATTCAAATCTGAGCTTGGGCAAGGTCACCTGGGTAAGTGATCTTGCATCAAGCACAGAAAGCCTGAGAGAGAAAGATGACAGCTAAGTAATCCTAAAGTCTCACAAGCTGGTTTAGACATCTGAAAGAGGGAAATTAATGAAGTGATTACCGTGTGTATGGGGCAGAGATACAAATAATTCTCTAAGTGAAATCAAGCTCTTGAACAAGGGTCGATTAGGCCACAGTGCTGACACCTTTAGCAGCTCTGTGGCCCCAGTTCCATGTGGAGCTTCTGCCTTGCTTTGCATATACGATGCATGAACAGTAGCTTTCGTAGCCTGGCAGGCTTTCCTGTTTGTTGGTGGGAGGTACATCTATCTCTGCCTCACTTTGAGATCCTTTTTAATTCAATGGAGAGAAATAAATGCATTTAAGGGTTTAGATCTCATCTTTTGAATGTCTGTGTTAGGATGAAATGAATCATGTTCTCTGCTACCTAGACAGGACTAAAGCATGAAACAGTCTGACGCAGAAGTATGTGCTGTTAATATTTACATATTGACCAGTGAATCAACCTCCTTCCTTCTCTATCCACATAGCTTTAGTGCACTTTCAGGGAATGCTTTGGTGGGGAATATTTGAGTCCTACTGCAAGGAGGAACTTGACACAAGTAGGGGAGATGTCCATCTTTGTGGCAGCCTTTCTGAACATTTATGAAAAAGGACCATTTCCTCCCATTAAAACAGGGCAAAGCAGACAAGAAACACCTCCTTGGCTACCCACTACCCCCTGCTCACGGCAGCAAGTGACACTGCAGGATACTCCCTCATGTTCTGATAGAAGGACACTTTAATAGACATATTTTTACCATTTGGGTGAGTGGTTTAAATTATTGCATTGTAAATGAAAGCTCTGCTGTGGCTTCCATATAAAGACCCTTATTACAGTGTCATCTTTTTTGCTGTTTCCTTGGCCATTGTTACTAACTTTGTCCTTGGTTTCCTTTACACCTCCAACATAAGGCTTTCTTGGTGCATCTGAGGCTGTGCCAGAACTTGCTCTTCAGATCTACAGCTCACTTGTAGTTAGCCACATCAGTCAGCCATGTGCGTAGCCCTGCGCTATGCTCAGCAGTGCGTTGGTGTATACAGCCACAGAAAGTGTGTGAAGGAAGTATCTGACACCTTTTATCTTCCACTTTCTGCCTGTGCTTTTTCCAAAGTCTGAAAAAATGTGAGATGTACTGGTTTGTTCTCAGGGGCTAGGTTTTCTAGGATTAGTCTTTTAAATCACAGCTTTTCTGGGCTAGCACTATGCAGGACTTCATAGTTTCAAAGAGGTTTTTGGGTTGGAAGGGATCTCTGAAGATTATGTAGTTCAACCCCTCTGCTGTGTGCTGGCTCCCATTGGACCAGGCTGCTCAAAGCCTCATTTAAACTGGTCTTAAACGCTTACTGTGATGCATTCACAACTTCTCTGGGCAACACCCCTCTGAGTAAAAAATCTCTTCCCTATGTCTAATGTAAATCCCATGTCTTTCAGTTTAAAACTGTTGCTTCTTTTCATCACCACAGACCCTGGTAAAATGTCCTGCTCCATATACCATATAAGCCCCCTGTAAGTACTAAAAGCCCAGAATGACATTTCCCTGAAGACTTCTGTTCTCCAGGCTGAACAACAGCAACTCCCTCAGCCTGTCCCAGAACAGAGATGTTTCCATCCCTCTGGCTGTTTTTGTGTCGCTTCTCTGGACCCATTCCAACATGCCCACATCTTTCTTCTGCTTAGGACACAAGAGCTGGACGCAGTACTACAAGTGGGGTGTCACCAGAGAAGATAAAGAGGCCACTATCAGCTCCCTTGACCTGCTGGCCATGCTGCTTTTTGCTACCAACACTTAGAATAGTTAACTTCAATCACAATTACTTTTGTATAGCTGTAGGACTTTTCTCCCTTGGACATCTGTACCTCCATTGAGTGGAAAATCGATGAAAGGACTAAACTTAGCTCCCAGGGCCTAAGAAGCAAAAATCCCACTAGCTAAGCCAAAAGCACTATCCGTGAAATGTGCTCCAGACCCATTGGACTGAACTGGATTTGCCCCAGTGAGTCAATGGGTAAGATTCAGTAGGTCCTTAGTTTTGAAGAGGGAAGCATGTTTCAAAGTAAAAGCTGTGCAGTTATCTTCAGGCTGGCTTCCTGCTCTCTGCCACTGGCCATCCTTGTCGGCATGTTTACATTTCCCCTTGCCTGCGGTCTCTTTATCAGGCGATGGGTTTGTTCTGAGTCTAGTATAAAGTACGCAAGTGAGGGTTTCACATGCACAGGTTCTGCACACATGCAGCATGCTCAGAATGACACAGATAACTACAGTACTGAGCATTCTCATCTTGTTTCTTCACACCACTTTCGGGGAAAGTGGTTGCACCTCAGCAGATGGTGATGGTGAGTCATTTCATCTTTCCACTTGTTGTATGATCTTGAAAAAAAGAGCTCCAAAATGCAACTGCTGGGTGAAATATGTTAGTGCTTTAGCCTCCAGACTCTTTCTTTTAGAGCCAGTACCTGATGTGTATATAAATCTGAAGGGTATCTGATTTATTTTCCAAATGTGCTGTCCTTGCAACATCCAAATTTTTATAAAATGAGGGGGACCATAGGTGTATGCATATGTATCCTCTCTCATTGTGTCTGGCGTTCATGTGAGTAGTTACGCCTGGAAGCAGGGAACTTCTTCTGCAGCCAGTGTCACTGACCTGCCATCAGAGCGGGTGATGTTCTGCCCTCTCTTGCTCTTGGCAGTCTCCTCCAAAGAAAATACTTCAGTGTACCTCAAACTTGGAATAAACAGCTACATTTGCAAAGCCAGACCGTCTATCTGTTTCTTTAGTTGACTGCATCAGGTCTACCTAGGTGACAGTCCCAGGCTCATTCACAGTATGGCTGAAGCAGCTACTCAGACAGAGACTTCTCACAGCCCACCGCCAACACCGTTTATACCTTATTTGGGAAGCAATTATAAATCAATTCATGAGGTTAAATTTAGACCTAATGAAGATTTCATTTACTTCTTTAAAGAAGTGAAAATTATTTAGCTGCATCAAAATAAAAACAAATCAGATCATGAAGAACAGCAGAATTTTCTATCTGCTGTCTCTCTTCTCAAACTGGAGCTGAGAAACCTGAGTTAAAGTTCCAGATCATTAAACTCTTACTTGTCCAATACTAAACAAACTACAATGACAGAGTTTGTTGCACTGTGCCTGAAATACATGGACAGTCACTCAGCTGCTGGTAGTTTTAGGGCTTGTCTTGGTTCAGAGTTAAGAGTTTCTGGTTTTCAGAAAGATACTGGCTGTGTTCCTATGCTGTCTCATAGATACCAAATCTTACCTTTCCCTCTACACAATTGCACCATGTGTGTATATAGACATTTGTGCACACATAGATAGGACACGCCTGACCAGGTTTTAGTTAGAGGAAAACAGAGAGTGGCTTAGAACTTCGTCTAACAACCTTGGTTTTTTCTGTTTGCCTGTAACATACACAATCCAGCTGTGTGGACCCATCTTTGGCAAGTGACTGTGGTGGTGAATGATCAATGGTAATGATTTACTGCTGGTGTCACCGAAGTCTTCAAGACTTCTCAAAAGCAGATATAACAAGATCTTTCCTTGTTTTGTCACCAACTGCCAGTAAGCCATGATTTGCTTAGGCTTGAGGACAAACAGATCTAGGAAAACCCCACTGAGCAGCTAGCAGCTTTTGTGATTTCTTTAAGCCTTGTGGGTTTGGTAAACAAATAAAACAATCCAGAATATAATTGCCCCTGATGGATTTGTGTTTCATTCTTGGCCTTTCCAACATTCCCTGGCAAAGTTCTGGCAACTGATGCAGGAGTGAGCACGGTTCTCATTACAGGCAGAGGAGGGAAAAATCATTACAGCACTTGCCTTTATCACCTCCTCTTTTTTGAGAAGCAGACTTCTTCCCAAGTGCTGTCCCTCAGCCTGGAGATGCCCCAAAGTGCTGAGATCTACCAACAGAGCTAAGGGGCAAGTGCAGAGGCACAGGAGGTCATGGGCAGGACATCTGGCTTCAGTGGTCCTCCTGCTGACAAACTGGCAGTTTGTCCAACGCACATCAAAACTACTGTGATTAAAATAAGTTCTGCCTGAATCAGATCAATACTAGAGATTTTGCATTACTATGTCTGTGGAGACAGTCACTTGATTGACTTTGTCAATTAAGTTCCTGTTGCATGTGCTTGGCAGTGCCTTTGGTTTTATGTATTGTTAGTCTCAGCAGCTTTGGAGCTTAAATCTGAAGCATGTCCACAGCCTCCACTAACACTCTTCTCTTAATAAAGGTTCGTGAGATGACCTTTGTGATTTGAGCCATACTGCTAGGTGTTGTTCAGACCAACAAACAAACATTTCTGCTGTAGCCACAAGAGCATCCTAGCAGTGTCTTTAGCAGTGTGAGACATACTGGCGTTGTCAAAAACACTTAGATAGCAAATACATTAATGTGCGGCAGTTCTGAGGTTTAGGGAAGAAGCATAGCTGAGGGTACATGCATATGTATGGCAGACACAAAGAATTACACCAATGCATGGAGGAACTGTGCCAGAAAGAGCATTTAAAATTGCTTACTTAACAGTATTTGTGAGGTTTGGTTATCATGTATTGTATGGTCAGGATGCTATTTCCATGGGTAAGGAACTACACTATCACAATGTGAAAGAGATTAAAGTCAGCTTCCCTTCCAGTGTGGCAGCAAAGGTGCACTGCTCTGGTTAAACCTTAAGTGTCTGCTTGAAATGCAGGACAAAACCTTTTTCTTCCTTTTCATATTGCTGTCAGCCTGGTAGAGAATCGGCTAAACTTTCTGTCACTTTTCGGCAAAGCAGTACCAGAAAGGTGTAGATGTATTTGTGGTATAACTGTCACTATCTTTCAATGTTTATGCAAAATCTTGTATATGTAATTTGCACATACAGAGAGCACCAAGCAGCCTCTCTCTCTCATTCTTACAGTAAAGAAGATCTGTTATCCTCTGGATTTTGGATATATGTATACTCCACACACACCCTTCTACTCACAAGCACATTAATTCCATGCAGTACACGTTTCTGTATGTGTATGTCTGCCAAGATGCCTCCGGACTGTGCTGGTCAAAACTGTTTTACAGTTCACAAACCAATGACATAGAATGTAGCTTTATCTGTGGTAAGTGGGTGGCCCTCGCTGCCAGGCAGGCCGAGCAACCTTGACTGATGAAAGTTATTTTTACCTTCAGTTTGAAGAAGTTTCCTTTACTTCTCACAAAACAGGTGGTTTATCCTCTTCAGGATGCATGTAAAGTAGCAGCCTTCTATACAATGGAGCTGCAAATCACATGCACACACAGGGTTGCCTCAGTGACATCCTACGCATCTCTCCTAGGGACTTTCGGAGATGACGAACCAGACAGTTTTGGCATCGACTGCTTCAGTCAACTGGAAATTGAGGAATCCTATAGCAGTCTGACCTGCAATCTTACTGAGTTGCCTCCTCACAACACTAACTATACCCTGGCCCTGTGGTAAGTGCTGTCAGTCCAGTCTCTGGTAAACTTCTGGGAAGTGAAATGCTGATAGTTACTGCTGCATGGTGAGAAACAGGGACAGCAAAGTTAGACAGACATTTGAGGGTGTTACACAGAGTTTAATACTATACTCAGCAAAGAGTTTGCTGAGGGGGAACATAACTCCCTAACAAGACCATAAATCATAGAATCATAGAATCATAGAATCATTACGGATCGGAAGGGACCTCGACTGGAAAGGCCTGTAAAGGGCATTATGATGTCTCCAATCTTCTTCTGTTTCTCTGAAATACCTGTAATTATAGACTTAGCCAGCAAAAATGGAGAACATTTTTCTTTATATTAAATGAAAGTTCACAAAAGACAAACCTAGCCTGTACCAAGGGAAAAGTAAGAATGGAAGAGGCAGGTCCTTTCCACAGAAAATTCCTGGGCAAGAAACATGACTTCCCAATGCAGCAAAAATGAATTTATCTAGGTCAAGATAAAAATTGCAGATGTATTTCTGTCTCTGAAGCCAAGCCATATGACTCCTTTGTTTCTTGGTTGATTGTTGACCTTGTATTTGTTACCACTTCAGTCAATAAGGAATTTCTCATTATCTTTAGTGAGCATCCAAACCTGTTGTCCTGTATTTAAAAATTACAGCAGTGAGGCAACTTTTAAAGATACAAAGGTTTTTAATGCCTATATTTAATCTCTTTGTTCATTTGTTTGTTGTTAAAAATTGTGTGTTTTTCTTGGAGGGCTCCATGACTCTTACTGTGACTCATATAACTTGATTATTGTGCTCAGGGGCCTCAAGGAAAAACACTATAGATGTTTCAAACTTCTTAGAGTCTTGCATCTGGGCAAGAACAACCCCAGGTACCCGTGTAGATTGGAAGCTGACCTGTTGGAGAGAAGTGTAGGAGAAAGGGACGCGGGGGTCCTGGTGGACAGCAGGATGACCATAAGCCAGCAGTGTGCTCTTGGAGCCAAGAGGGCCAACAGCATCCTGGCGTGGATCAGAAGAGGGGTAGTTAGCAGATCAAGAGAGGTTCTTCTCCCCCCTCTACTCTGCACTTGTGAGACCACATGTGTAGTATTGTGTCCAGTTCTGGGGCCCTCAGTTCAAGAATGACACACAGCTGCTGGAGGGAGTCCTGCATAGAGCAAAGAGGATGATGAAGGAGATGGAGCACCTCCCTTATGAGGAAAGGCTGAGGGAGCTGGGTCTCTTTAGCTTGGAGGAGACTGAGGGGTGACCTCATTAATGTCTACAAATATGTGAGGGGTGGGTGTCAGGAGGATGGAGCCAGGCTCTTCTCAATGTCATCTAGTGATAGGACAAAAGGCAATGGAACATAGGAGGTTCCATATAAATATCCAAAGCCACTTCTTCCCAGTGAGGGTGATGGAGCACTGGAACAGGCTGCCCAGGGGGTTGTGGAGTCTCTTTCTCTGGCGATGTTTAAGACCTGCCTGGATATGTTCCTCTGTGCCTTGGTCTAGGTGATCCTGCTGTGGTGGGGGCATTGGACTAGATGATCTTTCGAGGTCCCTTCCAATCCCTAATGATTCTATGATTCTATGTGGCATTTTTTCCTTATTTAACATGGAGCTTCACCTTAGTTGATGTGAAATGTGTTCTGGGATTTTGTCCCTTACTACTGTATAGTAAGACTGAGAGGAAATTAACACTGTTTCCCTTTGGTCAACAGTACCAAGGAAGACAGCAATTACGTGTGCTTCAACATGGAGAAACAGGATGACATGTATTTCTTACAATTCACTGATATTCTCTCAAATAAAGAGATTTGCATGGACTCTGAGACAAAGAAAGGGGTCTGCAAGAGTCTGATTGTAACTGACGTTGGTAAGACACATAACACTGTGGACATTGTTAAGATGTGGGGATTACCGGGACAAAAATAGCCCAGCACGAGGCATGAGTGTCAATATATATAAAATATATGAAGGAACAGTACTGTGTAAAATAATGTCCCAGCAGGGCATGCAGCCTAAGTTGGGCTGTTGACAGAGCATGGTGTTCCCTGTGCTTCCAAGCCAAATGCGATTAACCTCCATTAAACTTGTGCAGCAGAATTCCAGCTTGTTGCAACACTTCACCCATGTTGTACAGACTGAATCTTGCATGTGGGTGAAGGAGCTGTTTCTGAGTGCGAATGAACTGTCAGTCAGAAACATCATATTAATCACTTACTACATATTGTGTGTTTTCAGGACAGACAACGCAAGTGTAGTGTGAGCTCAGGAAGACAGGGACTGCAAGGCTGCAAGGTCTCACTTTTTTGTACTTTGCTTATTGGTGGAGCCTGTTGTCTGAATGAAGTGCTCAAGCATCCTATAGCTCAGAAGGGACACCAAGGTCACATTAATGGGCTTTCCAAAGCCCCACTGGGCACCTATCCAAGCCAAGAAATGGTGAACTTACAGGAAGATTAATTTTTTAGGACTTGGCCCTCTTGGGAGATTGTCTTATTTGAGGGCTGCAGAGAAGCTTTTCTGCTGTGGTGTCACATTGTTCCTTGACAATAGGCACTGCGACATCCCTCACTTACGAAAGATTTCTGCCCCAGTCCAGTCGCTTTTTTATAATCTTACACCGCCTCTCAGTGTATGGGCCAGTTTGTACCAAGTCTGGTGGGCTCTCCTATAGAAACTGCAGATTCTGGCCAGAAGGACTAAGTATTTGGGGGTTGCGGAAGGAGAGGGCATAAGTACTGGCTACATGTGTTTTCCTGAGAGAGGAGTAGCCTTTCTGTTATGTGAGAGCTGATGGTGAGGGTGCAATCAGGAATCATTGGTGACTCAGACACGGGTCCCTGTAGGCTTCAGGCACATCCACCTCAGGTGCAGCTTAGGCTGCATTTTGTACTTGAGGCACTTGCACAGGTGGTCACTTGATGCAGTGTCCTGCAGACTGAGTCAGGTGTGGGTTTGCAGCAAGGCCCTAGAGGCACAGACCCCTCTGCTATATCTAGCACTGTCACACTTTGTTCCTTCCTCTGTCCCAATACCCTGATTACCAGCAGTTGTACCAGTAGCAAGTTTGCTCCCCAGTCTCTTCCTTCCAAAGCAACAACGGATTTTGCTTTGGGGTGTGGATCTCAAACCACTGGTTAGAGGGACTGAATTTCAGGTCTTCAAGCAGTGCTACCACGGGGGTGGTAAAGCTGCTTCCCAAGACTAAATGCCCTATCCCTAGCAAGCACTGTCCCTCATGATCATGCTACTGATTCAGCAGACCAAAACAAAGCCCTACCCCTCTCACAATCAAGCCATACGGATGAGCTGGGACCCAGCACGAAACTTTCCCAGCTCAGGCCAGCCCTTACTCCAGAGAAGTTACCCTCAACGGGGCGTACGTTTAAGTGGGCTTTTTTTGTTGTTTGTTTCCAAAACCCATCTATTTTGTAGTAACACTGTTATGTCGTGGTTCGTTACCATTTGCAGTGAAGCCTGAAGTACCATTCAACATAAGCATCACATACCAAAAGGAGGCAAACGAGTACCTTGTTCGGTACAGCACCCCACACTCACGGAAGAAATACCTGAACAACAAACTAACACACCAAGTAGCCTATCGGCAGGAAGGAGGTACCTGGAAGGTAAGCGGTGATGTTTTGCTGCGTTTACACTAATTTCTAAAATTAGCATGATCAGAAATACTGCTATCATGTGTAAGCTCTTAAGTCCGCAGTTAGACAGTTCTCCAGCTGGAAACTCAGAAAGGTGCACTCTTTGGCGTTTGGAAATTTCATCAGTCCAAACAATTCCTGAATGACAGCACTGATGCCCCTTACACACCCCTCTGGGCTAACAAAGTTCTGCTCATTTGAGCTTTGCATTGTGAAGAGAAGGCACGATGTAATGAACTGTCCTGTGTTTGGTTGTCTCGCTCTTTGCTGTGATGTTTTTGCTCTTATCTTCTGTGCTCGTCACTCAGTAGATCACATGACCTCGTTTCTTATTTAGCAACAGTTTCTTCGTGTCCTTATTTTGCTGGACCTCTCCAGGCTTTGGTGCCTCCATGCAGCAATCCTACCCTCAGACCACATTTCCGGCTGCAGCCACCTCTGAACAGATCTGCTTTTGGGCCAGCCTGCTGTTTAGACTACTGTGGCCCCTATCACAAGAGCCGTTGTGCAAACACTAGTCCAGGTGGGGGTGTTTGAAATTGTGGGCTATACTTAGTTTTTACAGGTAGAACACAGAACAAGTAGAAGAAGAAAAGGATTCAAGTAAGTAGTTTCCTGGAAACTTAGAGCACCAGAGCCACAACCTGGGAACTCAACTTCTTTCCTGTAGCTGCTCTTTCAGAAGTTGTCCTTTTATGAAGCACATGTGTGCTTTTCTCCCCTTTCTCTTCTGAGCCTTTCCAGGGAAGAATATGTTTATCAAGCATTAGAAAAGGCTGCCTAGGGAGTTGGTTGAATTGCCACCCCTGGACTTGTTTAAAAGTTGTGTAGAAGTGGGCCTTAGGTACATAGATTAGTGGTGGTCTTGGTAGAGTTAAGTTAGTTGTTGGACTTGATGACCCTAAAGTTCTTATCTAGTGTAAATGATTCTATGAAGTGTCAGCAGTAGCAAAACACAGTTAAAACAGACTGACACCGTGATGATCACCTGTGTAACAACCAAAGACCAAAAGCACTTCAGGGATGCACCTGTTCTCACACATTTTGCTGAAACTCAAAAATACTTTTCCCATGTCTTCTAGGAAAATAACTAGATTTTTTTGTGTGTTTAGACAGAAATGTCACCCTACCTTCAACTAAAGTTACTGGGGAAAACCCTTGAAAAAGATGCATCATATGAGGTGAAAGTACGTTCTCAGCCCGATGGAGATTACTTTAAGGGCACATGGAGTGAATGGAGCATTTCCAAGACCTTCAGGACCGCAAGGGAGCAGCACTCCAGTGATGGCTGTAAGGGCAGACACCGCTTTGGTTCACCTGGAATAAAGCAGAGCTAGATGTTGTTAGCTCCATGGCTGGTGCAGGTGGCAACAGTGATGAAAGCATGGGGAGGGAGGAGCCTGCAGCCTCACGGGTTTGGGTCTAGCTTTCCACATAAAGTTAAATCTCACTGAAAGGCAAAAAGCTGAGGTGAAGTGATGAGGTAAGGGCATGAGGGGGATGCAAGGGGAGGTGAAGTCAGACTCACTCTTGCTTGTTGCCTACTGGTATTGCAGGGAGAAGGATGAGCTCACACTGAGTATTTAGGTACAAAAAGAGGGGAAAAGTAACCATTTTAGGGCACTGGACTTGTGGGCCCTGTGGACATGGCAGTTTATCACAAATAAAATAAAGGACAAAATATCATAATTGCATTTGTAAACATAAATAGTCCTTCTGGTCCCTTCAGCCACCAGGAGCATCTTTACATTTCACGTGTTGGAAGCCACTTCAGTGCTGCTGTAAGGACACAGCTAGTGGGCTGAAGGCAATAGCAGAGTTTGAGCTTCTTTTGCCTAGGAATCCTGCTGGGAGCTCAGCCAAGTGCTGATGCTCTGGCAGCCTACTTCTTTCCTCTTTCAGGGAAGCAGGAGAAGTGCACCACTGTACCAGCCCAGTGAGAGGCAAATGCAGTGCTAGTCCTTAATTCCTAATTTATTATCTGAAGACACATTACAGTTACAGTGGTTTAACAACACGACATGTATATGCATTGGGTAATGTTCTTTGTTTTTCTTTAGATAGCAGCACGGTCATGGTTATACTCTCCATCCTGGGATTCATACTGGCCATTGTCATAATTGTCCTGATTATAACATTTTGGGAAAACAGGTAATTTAAGTCTCTTTGTGCCAGAAAAAGTGTGGGAAACCTACCCTGTTCTGATAGTATTGTTGCCTTCCCTGTTACACTTGTGAACTATTATTATTCCATCTCTGGACCTCTATATCAAGCCACAGGAAAGCGCAGTGTAGAAGTGTGTGATGAAAGNGTAGCCCTCCGCTGGACCCTCTCCAGCAGATCCTTGTCCCTCTTAAACCGGGGGGCCCAAAACTGAACACAGTACTCAAGATGGGGCCTCACCAGGGCAGAGTAGAGGGGGAGAAGAACTTCCCTCGATCTGCTAGACACACTCCTCCTAATACACCCCAGGATCCCATTGGCCTTCTTGGCCACCAGGGCACATTGCTGTGCCATGGTTAACCTGTTGTCCACCAGGACCCCCAGGTCCCTCTCCACAGGACTGCTTTCCAGTAGATCACCTCCCAGCCTGTACTGGTGGAGTTTGTTATTCCTCCCCAGATGCAGGACTCTGCACTTGTCCCTGTTGAACCTCATCTGGTTTCTCTGTGCCCAGCCCTCCAGTCTGTCCAGGTCTCTCTGGATGGCAGCACAGCCCTCAGCCGTATCAGCCAAACCTCCTAGCTTGGTGTCGTCGGCAAACTTGCTAAGCAGAGCAGGTTGTTGGCAGGCAGAGGATGACCTGCCATTTTGAGCAAACTTCAGTCTTGAGCTCAAAACACGGGGATCTTTGGGAAGCTGAAATCACCACAGAGCACTTCCAGAGCTGGAGGCAAATTTGTCTCAAAAGCTTCAAGCAAGATCCAGAAAAGAAAGCGCCATGTACGTTTTAGTAAAGTCCCAAGAGGTGTGGAAACCGTACACTGGGGACATTGCGTGTTTTCCTTTCACAGGCTGAGTCATCAGGCTGTTTGCTTTGTGGTGCTTTTGAATGCTGCATGGCAGTGCTGTCAGCAAAAAGAGCCCAATGCCATCAGCCACCAGCCCAGGTGGGTCCATGGTCAGCAGCTAAATGATGCAGTGGGGCATTCATTACACAGGCAGTCCTTTGTCTGTGTTGTTTTTAATACATATTGGCTACTTAGCTGTAGACAGATAGCTTTAAAAATACTTTAAAATACATGGCTATATCTGCTTGTATAGAATAAGGGACAATTTTAAAATAAGCAGATATCTGGTGAAAGCAGAATCTGAAGTGGGAAATCTCCCAAGTGTGATAATAACAGATGAAGCCCTTGCAAGGCAGAAAGCCCAGATCTGTTTGATGGCAGCCACAGCAGTCTGTCAATAACATCCAGCTCCACTGACAAAGACACTGCTCTATGTGTGCTGCTTTTTGGGTGCAACACTTGGGCTGCGCTAGCTCCTGAATTATATATTGCCTGGAAATGTGTTGGTCAACCCCAGTCAAACCACGCCAAGAGCAATCTTAATAATGAAGCATTTTACACACTGGTGTTATCTGACAGAAAATACTCCCTGCTGAAGAAGTACAGATGTGGCTTGAAATTTCTTTCTTTATACTGTTCCTGAGCATCTGCACTTCTCTGACTTCGCTGCAAGCCCTGCTTGTAGAAACCTGTGGAAATAACAGGCTTGTAGACTGTGAGACTTTATGAACACAGAGATTTCTCTTTTTAAAAAGAAATGTTTTAAATGTGGGTGTATAAGCCCTCAGACACATTCACAGGCATGCGTATGGAGCATTATGTACGTATTCATGTATTTCCACAGCTACATGTGTGTCATTTTGAGTAATATCCTCTAGATGCATCCATCATAGCTGAGGCTTTCCTGGAGCTCAACACAAGAACTTTGCTAATCAAGGCAGTAAAAATGAGACCTACGGGACAAGTCTACAATACAGATATCTGAAGCCCAGATAGCTGGCCAAGGAGTGGTAAAATGTGCAGTTGTCTGACTTACATAAACATGCAGAGACAAATATCAGCACATTTGCACTTTAACCACAACATCTTTTTTCACTTGCAGTAATTGGTTTTGCCCTGAAAAATCCTGTTAACACAGCTAGATGCAAATTAACATTTCATCAGCATAATTTGTTGCTTTTCCAGTACTTGATGAAGTGTCTACCTTTAACTTTGAAACTTCATGCCCTCAAAAGAACAATGACTATTCCGTGACCTTTATAACTCCTCCCATCTTTGTTTTACTCTGAAACTTCTCTGCTGTGACTCTGGGTAATGCAAGCCAGCCCCAAGGCTCTGTGACAATTAGTGAGAATGATGCAGCACAAGTCTCTGATATAGCAGCATGCTGCTCTTCTGCTGTTATTGAACCCCTACTGTTGCTGTTTTAGGATCAAGCCTGCTGTGTGGCCAAACCTTCCCGATCATAAAAAAACGCTGGAGCAACTATGCAAGAAGCCAAAAGATGTATGTACTTCCACTGTTATATTCACCTGAGTATAGGCTATTTGGAACAAAACTAACACTCACAAAACATTATGTGTGTTAATTGATGAATACAGAATATCCCTCAGAAACAGCTTCTACATTTCACTAAAGAGAAGCCACATTTGCACTGACATATGCTGGTCAAGAGTATGGAGAGTTCACCCAGTGCCTGAGTTTTAGCTTGTACAAAGTAATTACAGAGGGGTGGAGAACTTGATATATGAAGAACATTGAAGGAGCTGAGTTTGTTTATTGAAAAGAGGAAGCTCAGGCTGGAGACTACTAATCGCAATGTTCCAAAAACTGAAGTGTAAGTAGAGATGGTGAAGATGCTCTTGCCACAAAGACTGTTTGGTGATAGGACCAGAGGCAACAGGCATGTGTTGCTTTAAGTTGAATTTCACAGAATCATAAAATTGTTTAAGTTGGAAAAGACCTTTAAGATGATTGAGTTCAACCATTAACCTAACTGCAGCAAGGTGATCACTAAACCATGTCCTTAACCTTCATATCTGCACACCTTTTAAGCATGTCCTGGGATGATCATCTGGATATAAGAAAAAAATCTTGCTCTGTGAGACCAGTTAAACATAGTATAGGTTTACTGGAGATAGGTTGATGGAAATGTTCAAGGCTTGGATTAATAAGACTCTGAGTAATCCAATCCAGGCTTCCAATGCCCAAAGCAGAAGATGGACTCCAGAAGCCAAATGAAACAAAACATTTCTTTGATTCTGTGAAACTGTGATTGCAAAGCTGGATGAAGACCCTTGGTATACATCTCTGGAGATGGCAATCAACCCTTACATGAAAACAGAATAGCTCATACCTTGCAGTAAATGAACTTTGATATAAATTCAGACAAAAGTATGACTAAGTATCTGTTAGTGTCACCTACTATTGGTAGGGTGTGGCATTAACCATTAAAACTATGTATTTGGCACTTATTTCCACTATGAAATTCATTAGCACTGTAGTCTCTGTGTGCTACTATACTATAATGTGCATACTAGCACATTACTAGCATGTTCTTAATTTAGTAAGAGGTCTAAGATAACTTCCACCCCCTGGGCCCTCCCCGTGTAGAGTTTCCTAATGTGTTTCAGGAAGTCATGTAAAACTCTGCTTCCTTCACTACTGCATTGGGAAGGTAAAGCTGGGTTTGACCCAGTGTGCCCCAGGCGGGCACACTCATTCTTGTGAAATGGCAGGTATGTAACAGATGTGTAGCTCAGAGAAGTCTCTGAAACACCAATTCTCACCACACTGCACCATTCCAGAGGTGCTGCCTGTAGGAGGCCACTGGGTAGATTTAGATTAATATGAAAAATGTTTTTAAGGCATGTGATAGTTTATCCTCTGCTAAACCACTGTTCAGCCTGCTCAGATATAAAGAAACAGTAAATACCCATCTAAAATCAAATTATTTATCAAAGCATCTTTTGTCTTAAGCTAATACCCACTGTGAACTGACTGTGCTGTTTCTTTGCCACACAGAGTTTTGACATAAGCTTTAACCCAGAGAGTTTTGGTTATGTTCATATCCATAAAGTGGATGGCATTGGAGCAAAAGCCAAACTGGAAAATTTTCTGCAGCCAGCAACTGTTCCAGAGACAAATCTTCCAGAAAAAATTAGGAGCAAATCAGACCTGAAGATGATCCCTGTGATGACAGACAAAACCAGCTTAAGACTGTCTGTGACGTACGAAGAACTCTGGCCAACTGAAGCCCTGCACAAACTCCTGGGCAGCAGCCAGTTTGCAGTCACTGAAGGAAAGTACAGCTCCAGTACATACGAAGTGTGCCACAGCAATGGGGTGCCCCTGTGCAATAACGGATTCAACCTCTCTTCTGCTCCTCCCTCAGATCCCCCTGCTGAGCTTGGACCAGAACCCCTAAATGGTGAAACCATATCCCAGATGCTGCCTACTGATGAAATGAGGTCACCAAACAATGAGGAAGACTATGTCACAATGTCTAGCTTGTACAAAATCCACTAAGCCTTAGGATAGGAATGAGAGCATACCAGTTTTCACTCTAACATGAGCAGGACACTGAAGTTTACTGTTTTATTTTCCTGCATCCTGTGGGTTCCCACCTCTGCACTGCAGCCTTCTCACAGTGCAGCCAGTATACCTGCAAGGAAGTGGGTTCTCCCACATTTCAGTGACAAGTGGCCTAACCTCAGCTCTCAGTATGCTGATAGTAATCTTCACTGCAGCAGAAATCTAATGTAATTCAACCTGACTTAAGTCTCCATTTCAGATCAAGCCAAAGCAATGAGTTCTAGCTGAGGATCACAGCATATCTTGCCAAAGTTAACAAACTCTTCTCTTAACCTCGTGGTTGCAGGGTTGAGCTTTTATCAATGCCTAATCAAGAAATACGGCAACAATTTAAGTTGAATAGAATCCAGTCTTTTTGAAATGTTTGTTAGTCAGGAGTAAGTCCTCTGTAGTCAGTGGAAGACACAAGTTCACAAAACCCCAGAAAATGAGAGTCGCTCTCAAGCATTAACTGCCTGGGGATTCAGGACTATGGTCATGGGAAAGGGAGTTTGCTGAACCCTCAGAATTAAAGAACGCATGGACTTAATTTAGAAGATGCTTTCTTAGAATGACTTTTTTTTTTGAGACTGAGATGAAAAAAAATCGAAACTCAGCATGCAATTGTTTTTGTTGTTGGTAAGGATCTGTCTTGGGGCCAGTTTTAGGATCCATAGGTACTTCTACTAGCACTATATAGTAAAGATTTTCAGTGTATTAGAAATGGAATTTTTAGCTAAGAACATTTTTAGTTAAGAATTTAGAGTTTTAAAATTTTTAGCCAAATTTTTAGCTAACAAAAAAAAGGAAATCAATGGAAAGTCCAATCTTTTCCTACAAAATTAATTTCAGCTGTAAAAAACACAACACTTTCTTTCTCTGCAGTTGTTTTATTTAAACATTAGTGTAGCATGTAGCATAAACAATAGTGTAGCATGTAAATAAAATCCTGGGGCAGAAGGACTGCGTAGACCACGTCTGTTTACCAGCATTATTCCAATGGCTGTGGCTGCCTGAGAATAGTTTGAATTTGGCCGGGCATTGTACTCATGCAACATCTGACCTAGGAAGAGCTATGGATTATTGGTCTTCTGCCAGATATCAGACCTATATTTTTTAAAGTACCTTGTCAATTGGGTGAAGACAGCTTTCTTACTTTCTTGCTTCCTGTGTTCCCTGCTTCTTGCCTTCTCTCTTTCTCTCTCTTTCTCTCTTTCTTCCTTTCTTCCTTTTCCTTTCTTTTTTCCTTTCTTCCTTTTCCTTTCTTTTTTCCTTTTTTTCTTTCTTCCCTTCCCTTCCCTTCCCTTCCCTTCCCTTCCCCTCCCCTCCCCACAAAGAAATGAACCCTGTCCCATTCCCTGTTCCCTGGACTCTGTGGCCTGCATTAAGAGGTTCCCCACACACTGCCATGAAAAGATGGTTGACCCACTTCAGAGTCTCTTGGGGATTGCAGAGCACATGCTTGGAGACAAAGCTGCTACAGCCACACAGCTGCATGACAGCCAAACAGTGGCCATGGGAAATCCAAGCTGCTTTGCTGTACTCTGGGACTGCGGTTCACCTCATCACACAGCCTCAATCCCTCTAGCTGCTCAAAATTCTCCTTCATTGAAGTGTATTCACATTCGCATAATCTAAGGATAAAATGAGTCCTCTCTTATTCTTGGAGCTGCTCAAATTTGTTCTGACTGGTAATAATCACTCAGATATTGGTTATGCCAGTTGCAGAAACACAAGCAGTCCCAGGACAGTTCTCCACCCAACAGTGGGGAAACCTTCAGCTGAAGGCAAACTTATTGTCCTTGTGTTCAAAGGGGATGAGAATTTGTCTCAAATGTCATTCCAGTGACATTTTACAGAAGTGTTTATTGCTTAAATGAAAGGTTGGTGAGTGCAGTAGAAAAAGATTAAAGCCCTGGATATTAATTTGCTTTATATTGCTTGTATGCCTTTTTAAAAAGAGCTGCTGATGGAGTTCGTACTGTTTTGTCTTACACATGTGATTGTAGATGCAGACAGACTGTGCTGGGAAGATGGTCTCTTCCAGTAACCCAGTGACGAACAAAAAAACCATAAAGAAAGAAGCGAAAGCACATAAGAAAAATCCCGTACTGTATGAGCTATTCTTGTTTTGGGCTCATGCACACATTTTTAAGGATTAAAAGGACATCAGAAACGTCTTTTTGCACTATTTAAACAGTGAGGTGCCAAAATGTAATAGTCTTTCTGCTTGTCCAGAAAGATGTACTGCTGTTTAACATAGGGAAACCCTTAGATACCTGATAGTTGAGAAAAGTAGTAGAAACTTGACATTGATTTACTTTCGTTATTCTGACATAGTTATAATTTCCTATATAGTAGTCATGTTTTTGCATAGCTGCTAATGTTTAAGATTTATTCTATTTCCTATGTCTTACTATCTTATTTAATTAGATAACATGTAAACTTGGTTATATAATGTTTTGATTGTATTAAAAAGACGTGACTATTTGAATTGCTTAATCACGCTAGTCCAATTCAGTCTTTTAATACACATTAATCAGAACAGGACTTTGACTTCACTGAAATTAGGACAGCACGATGGGTTCTACCTAGCTTCAGGCAGGTTAAATCCCAAATAAGCACACAGGTCAGAGGCCAGAAAGCACTGTAGGATAACAACAAGCATCACCTCTCACTGCCATCCTGTGGCTCCCGTATCCATGTTTTGGACTGGGCGTGCATTTTTACTTCCTGTCTTTGATTGCCAGACAGACCTCATAAGCCAGAAACAAAGAGGCAGTAGCTCTGAGAATCAACTGCACCAAGCCAGTATTCTGGGCGTCCAATTTCCAGAAGACCAGTGGCAGGCACAGCCAAACTGAAGGAGGGGGATAAAGGGTAGCATTAGAATCATAGAATCACAGAATCATAGAATCATT